>PVKU01007164.1:0-91904 GCA_004027475.1 Anoura caudifer
GGTCCAACTTCTTTGGGACTCTCTGAGCTTCCTGGACTTCCTGGAAGACTATTTCCTTTGCCAGATTGGGGAAGTTCTCCTTTATTATTTGTTCAAATAAGTTTTCCACTGGTTGCTCTTCTTCTTCCCCTTCTGGTACCCCTATAATTCGGATGTTGGGACGTTTAAAGATGTCCTGAAGATTCCTAAGCCTCTCCTCATTTTTTTGAATTCTTGTTTCTTCCTTGTTTTTTGTTTGGTTGTTTCTTTCTTCCTTCTGGTCCACTCCATTGATTTGAGTCCCAGTTTTCCTCCCATGTCTGTTGGTTCCCCATGCATCTTTCTTCATTTCACTTATTGTAGCCTTCATTTTTTCATCTAATTTGTGAGCAAAATCAACCAATTCTGTAAGCATCCTGATTACCGTGGTTTTGAATTGTGCATCTGATAGGTTGGCAATCTCTTCATCACTTAGATAAATTGGCTCTGGGGCTTTGATTTGTTCTCCGGTTTGAGCCATTTTCATTTCTGGGTTTTTTTGTTTGTTTGTTTGTTTTGTCTAGTCGCTGCTGTTACGTAGTGAGGGGTGGAGCCTCAGGTGTTCCCCAGGGCGGGACAGCCCAGTCACTGGGTAGTGACGCTGTATGTGGAGGCGGGGTCTGGGAGGAGACAATAGCGCTTGCTCCGCTCACTCTCGGATTCCACTCCCTTCCACTGCTTCCCCTTTGCCTGGATTATCTGCGTGTGAATGTGGGACCACCCGGTCAGCCAGCTGCCTTGTGCAGCCTCACTGGTTCTGCACAGTTGCCGCCCCGTGCCCAGGGTCTGCTAGCTGCCGCCTGTGCACCTGGGGGCTGCCAGCCGCTGCTGCCTGTGTGCCCATCCCCACCTCCGCTTTTTCCTGCCGCGACTCTGCCCCTCTTACCGGTCTGGATGGATCGTTGTTGGACTTCCAAACAGTTTGATTTTCTGAGTTCTGGTTGTTTTCTTGTTTCTAAATCTTTGTTGTCCTTAATTTTGGTTGTGAGAAGAGGCACAGTGCGTCTGCCTACGCCTCCATCTTGGCCGGAAGTCATCTATTTTTGTTTTCTTAAAAAAGAAATGCTTCATACTGCAGAATCAACTATGAAACACTTCATTTTATTTTAAAGGACAGATATCATTAGGTCCTTAATTGGTATCTAAGGACGAGAAGTTTCCTCCATTGAATATATTTCCATATTTCAGCCCTTCTCTATGTCTGCATGACCCAGATAAAAGCTAGTCCCAGGAAACACTCTACCCCGTGTGCATAAGTGAACAGCCTCTGTGTATATTATAAAATTAATCGTATTTTATTCACTTCAGCAACAGTGTTATATAGCACTGTGTACTTGCAAGAGAAAGGCTGACAAGCTGTCTTTAGTGAGTCAGTTTTCACAACTTGCTGAAAAGGTTCCCTGACTATGCCCTTCGATAAGGAATAAGCTAAGACTTAATGCCTAGGAGTGAAATTTTATGTACTTAGAACAGACCTTCACTGTTTATATCATAAATAATAATAATTGCCATTATCTAAATAATGACTTCATAATCTTGTTTTTGACTTTAAATCTATACCTCATTGCAAAAATGATCTAATATTCAGGGACTTGTACATGCAACAGAGCATGAAGATTGAGGAAGCTGTCAGAAATAACTATAGTCATCTCCGCCAGGATAGGAACAAACCTGGCTGGCAATGAAGGGTAGGCTGACATCATATAAGCAACTGCCGGCAACTATCAAACAAGAACTGTATGATGCCGTTCCATACAGTTTCCGCACATTATCCCATGTCATTATCACATCAGTCCTGTGAAGGAAGGATGACTATCTCCAGTGTGAAGATAAAGAAACTAAAGCTTAGAGAAAAAGTACAGCCCCTAAGCCTGTAAGATTATGTCAGCCAAGGCTGAGATAACAAGGTGACGTTCCTAAGATTACGGGGAAAAAGTGTCAGCACCAAAATTTGAATCTCTGGAAGTCTGACTCAAAAACAGTCAGCTCTATTATGTGGCCTCCTGATAGGTTTTGTGGCTTCTTCGGACGTTTTAACTACTTTATGACTACTGCTTACCAGGCAATGGCCAAAGTTTGGGGTATATTAACACATTAAACCCTCTCAACAACACTGTGAGAGAGGTAATTTTATTATTCATATTTTACAGAAGAGTATAATGCCTGTGATCACCCACACTGAACTCCCCAGAGCCCAATTGCTTAACCTCTTACACTATTCTGAACCACTATGTATGAATATAGCAAAACAGACCCATTCCTTTGGGACTGCAAATGGGACCCATTCCTTTGACTACTTTAAACAGACTTAGAATGATATTCTGAAAAATAATAGGTTTCCTCACAGATTAGAAAATGTCACTGCGAAAGGACATATCTTTATAATTACAACATGTCTCCAGAAAGAATACATTAATTCTGATCTTCTTGGAAGAAACCATTGCATACCATGTAGAGTTCTGTCATGGACACATGCATAAATAATTATCCAAATTTTGAAGAACATTATCCCTTTTTAAAAAGCACACCATGTTGTTGGCCTTTCCTAATTCAAGTAAATGTGCTCATTACATAGAAAGGAGAAAATCAGTAGTGATTATAGGGAAAAACAGAACACAGTCATCTTGGGATTTAAACATTTACCCTGCACTCCCATGTCTTTAAGGTTGACCCGAGAAGAGCATGAGTCATGTCACAGTCAGTCCTGAGGACATGCCAGGGCCAACATTCTTCTGTGACTTTAAATAACTACCTTAGAAAAAGCAAGTTCAATGTCCTACAAAATTAGAAAGTAGATGGTTCTTTTCCCACTTTTTCTGAATGACTCTCTTCCGCATTTTGAAATCTCCCAGGTCTCACATGTTAATGTGTCCTGCTTTCAGTTAGCAAAACCTAAATGCTTCTAAGTTTCACAAGTGAAAAGCTCTTCTAGATTTTTTCCCCCACTGGGAATTCTACATGCCTTCAAGATGAAAAGAAAAAAAATTAGCGATCAAATTTTAGAAAAAGAGATGCAGGGCAGTGGGAAACTGCAATCACCTTAGCCCCGGAAAGGGTTGGCGTGATTGCACACACATGCACCCCACACAGTCACAGAAATTCACTGCTTAGTCTCTGTTGAGAAGCCAGGACATCTGCTCTGGAGCAGGTGTTTTCGGATGAAGTGCTTTGGAGCCTGCCAGTTTCTCTGGGGCTAGCTAAGCAGTATGGGGAAGAAACTGAAAGGGACAATGCCTCCTCTCTGATCTTGAAACAAACATCTCTTCTTTTATCAGTTTTGATGCAGGGTGCAGCCAGGAGGGGGGCCCCCAAAATAGGGATTTGGAATGGGGCCCAGAACTCAGGGTGTCCAGAAAATATTAGAGGGACATATAAGATGTCCTCATCCTTTCCCCCACAGGTATGAGTTGGGGGAAGGGACACATGGAGCAGGGACATGCAGAGATGCTAATCCATGGCATGGTCATTTAACATATCTATAGCCTTTGGCTGGTAGCTTGGATGTGTTAAATAGCTGTGGCCATGCTCTGAGCCAGGGGGATGGAAAGGACTCCCCCCAAGACATGACTGGGGGAAGAACCCCAAGTCACAGCACATGCGTGGGAGTTTGGAGAAGATTGGCTCCAGAAAATGGGGACACACCTGCCCAGACTCATGATGGCATCCCCCAAAACTTGGAATTTACGTGAATGCTGGCAGGTGTAACTGACTGTAGGAGGAGTCGGAAATGGGGGTACAGAAGAGATTTGGCCCAGAGATTTAAACCGAGACGCGGCAGCCATTGAAAGAGAATCCATGTGCTTTCATGAGAGTTAGGACCCTCACAGCCCTGTGAGGGAAAATCACCATGTGGCTTTAGCAGAGAATTGCCATGTGGCTTTGCTAGAGTGGGGGCCCCTTTCCCACAGCTTTGGTAGAAGAAGGACCACGCGGCTTTGGGGTGCTCCCTTTGGCTGCGTGGCCTGGGAACAAGAGAGACTTTGCCTGGAAGAAGGGTGAAAGAACTCTTGCCAGTAGGACATGAGAAGGTGCCACATGGCTTTGGATTAATTAGAGATCCTTCCTGGAAGACGGCACAGCTGACGGTGTCAAGAGCCTGGATCCCAGACGTTTGCTTCTCTTCCTTGCAAGTACGGTACCCTGAATTAGGGCAGAGGAAGATAGGAAGCACTGTGGGCGTCTGTGGGTATACTAAAAGACACTGATATTTTAATGAAGAAGTTAAGTTGCTACTTTAACTCTGTATAGCATTAAATAAACATTTCCTTTCCTTTTCACAAATCTCTGGCTTTGAGAGGCATCTTTCCATAAGGCAGCGGACAATAACGGACCTTCTGTTGCTCTGTAACAGTTTTACATATCAATATTCTGTGGAATAGTTCTCAAATAGGTACACATTTCATAATATTCTCTTACTGAAGTTGCTCTTTTCTTTCTCAAGCCTCCCAAACCCTTTCACCCCTCACTTTTTAAGCCTTTACACTTTGCTTCTCTCTTCACTGAGAAAGCAGAACCCGTGAAGGTTCACTGCTCTTGTCTAATTACATCACCAAATGAGGGTTCTCCACCCATCTACTTCTTAACTAAGGCCAGTTCCTCACATACCTCTATTTCCCATTGTTTAACTCTCTTTGCAAGGTCTTTGATCTGTGGCTTCTGCCCTCTCTTTCCATTCAGGTGTCTCCCCTATTTTAAAACAACTTCCTGGTAATCGCATAATCTCCTCCAGCTACTGTCCCATTTCCATTTCTCTACTCCTTTTGAGAGAAAGAGTCTGTAAAGAGTTGTCAACAACTACTGTCAACACTCTTCCACCCCTGCCCCCAATTATTCTTCACCTTACTCCAGTCTTGCATCAGCTTCTGCTACTTCATCAACTCTTCTACACTCCAAAATGATCTTTTGGTTATTCAATTTAATTGGATATGCTTTGATACTTAGTTGCCAGCTTTCCCATCAGCATAAGGCATATTACCCATACCCTCGATCTTAATATCATCCATTTCTTAATGACTAAATCATCATAACTTCTTTATTTTCCTCTAGCTTTCCCTGGCTTCTCCTTGCCATCTCTCAGTAGCATCTGCCACTCTTCCTCCTCCAAACTATCTTGAAATCTTAGAATTCCTTGGTAATCAATCTTGGCCCTCTCATTTTTTCTCTCCACATGCAATCACCTTAGTTTGTCTCACCCATACAATATAATTTCTATGCCAGGAATGCCAAAATTTATATCTGAGAACCAGAAAAATATATCTAAAAGCCCACATGAGGATACAAGCATTCAAGACTTACATTTTTTAAAATTAAAGTCCTTTACCCCTCAAAGCCTGTCTTCCTGTTCCATGAATAGCATCTCCCCAGTTGCTCAAGACAGAAAACTAAGGATCAACCTTGAGATATTATTCTTTCATCCAATTGTTGTGTGCCCCATCCAATCCATTATCTATTGCTGTACCCACATATACCTTTTCAGTTTTTTCTCCAACAGTACTGCGAAAACTTTAACCAGAACCTCATCCCCTGCATTGCAAATGCAAGAGTATCCTATCTGGCATTTTCCCTGCATTTTTTCCCCCTCAAATCCACGCTGCCAAGTGATATTCTTAAAATATACATAGGGTCATGACAAATTTCTTTTTAAAGCCCTTTAGTAGCTTTCTACTAAATTAAAAACAAAGTTGGAACTAAATATGCCCACAAAATTGTGTATGATCTGACCCCTGCCTAGGTTTCCAATCTTCCTCTCAGATCACAGCACACGAGCCAAATTGGTTTCCTGTCAGTTACTCAAGCACATAAAAACCTTTCTTGACTAATATTTCTTTTTTCTTGTAGACACCTCAACCTGGAAATATCTTCCCTCTACTCCTGACCTCACCCACCTCTCCTTATTTTTCAGCTCTCAGTTGAACAGTGTAAACTCAGATGCTCTATTAACCACCCACCTAACCTAAATTAACCCAGTATTCTCGTACTACAATGTATTTATTTTTGTTTGTTTTATGTTACCTAACTAAATTATAATCTCCATGATGGTTAGAATTAGATCTAGATTTCTTCAATACTGTATATCTAGCACCTAGCACAGTGTACAAAGGAGGTACTCAATAATTTTTTGTAAATTAATAAACAAAAAAGACTCTGGTCATTGAAAACTAATCTTTCCTTCGAAGTAGGCAGCCTATTCGACTCTAGTATGGACTGTATAAGTGGGAAGTTGGAGAGAGATTTACAAACTCTTGCCTTCATTCATGGTAGGACTGTCATCTATGCCTGAAATTCCCATTACAATATCCATTTCTCACCACAGTGGCACTGGTCACCTTAGAGACTAAAAAGTCAGAAAGAAAGAGAGAGGCAAAGGAGAGGAAGGAGGGACAGAAAAAAAAGGAAAAAGATTCAATTTCTGCAATGGAAGCACATTTGAATTGTAAGAAATATTCTTAGTTTTTTTCTTTTAAGGTTTAGTCTACAAAATACATTTCATTGAAAAGCCTATCATCTCTGCAATGAATACTTGCACACACAATCTCCATTACTGTTAGTGTTTGGAAAGACCAGATATACAGCTCCAATCTTTAGAAGAAAGCATCCTACAAACTCTAGTATCATATTTCTCTCTCTCTTTCTCTCTCTATATATATATATACATGTATATGTATATGTATATATATATATATATAACATACTAGAAATAAAATCCCTCTTACTGATATATGAGGAAATAAAATGCAGGTTAGCTCTATCAATTCTGGAGCAGACTATTTCACAGCTTGTACTTTGAAACAATAAGTTATTCAATTCTATTCTAGCAGCATGAAAGAATTAGTACAATGTGAAGATGTGCCAAAACATATTCCCAAGAGAATTAGTTAGGCACTTGGAGAATCTGGTACTAAGTCTAAATCTCCTGTTATTATTGCAGTTAAATTTTCTGCAGTGCCTCCCTTGAAAAAAATAATAGTTTCTGTCTAAAATGAGCAATTGTAGTTTATGAAATGAGCCACAATTTGAGTTTTTTTCTAAGAACTTGTTCCAAATGCAACTGTCCAGTACCTGTATTATTTTTCTTGCAAAAAGGGTACATGATTGTTCAAAACTAGCAAATGAATGAACAAATGGAGCTCTGTTATCTATAGCTACCATACTAAGGGTATTGCTCAAAATATCAATAATGATAAAAGAAATGTGAAGAGTTTTATGCTTATTGTTTAACTTAAAGCCAAATTAATAAAAAATAAGAAACACAAATGGTGTATTCAACTATTAATTTTATCCTAGAATGAGGAAAAAGAAATAATGAATAAATTACAGTTACCAATACCTTCCCAAATTTCATTTCTTCATTCAGAAAATATTTTTAGACTCTAAGAAACACAAAGCACTCAGCTTGGAGTGAGAGGTGATGCATAGGAGAGTGCATAGGAGATACTCATGTCCTTTCATTCAACATGTATTATGCATGTAGTCATTACAAAAGCATCTCTTACAAGTGTCGTTTCCTGTAGAGGTTTCTGAGATCACTGAAGTTGCCTCATTCAAGACTGATCAGTTTTTAATAACTTGGACAACAATTCAAGCTATCATTTGTAACTAGGCATGCATTTATATATGGGACTGGTGTAATACATAATTATGGGAGAAGATATCCATGGTGCAATTTAAAACTTCTCTAAAGGATGTAAAACTCGAGTTGTGCTAAGGAGTAGTGATGTGATCAGACTGCTAAAAGGAGATAAATTACAGGGTTAGGACTTAACTGCATGTTGACTTAAGTGAGATCACTATTTATTTCTTTTTATCTTAACTGTTCATACTAAATTGTTTGATCTTCAACAAGTCAAGCCTTACAGTACTTCTGGAAACCATCACTCTTCTACTTTTGAAAGAGAGGGTAAATGAGGTCAAGAGGTTTGCCCCAGCCCTCAGCAACAGCAGCCCACTCAATGGAGCTGTTGCTTCTTGTTGCAGTGCTTAGATGATAACTCAGATGGGTCCAAAGTAAAGTCACGAGCACAGCAGGCCAAACATGCTACGTGTATTGAGGCTTTTATGAGGGTGTCAGTACACCAACAATCTTTACATAATAGCAATTAAAAGAAAATTTTATTGTATTCTCTTAAGACATGATTTGGCACATATACACATATTGGCATTTCCAAAGCTTTAAAATGCAGTAGCCAGGCACAAACATTAATGCTAACCAGACACTGAGACTTTGCATTCCTTTGATCTTAAGGCTCATCTGTGACAAAGGGATAATAACACCTACCAGTTAGTGTTGCTGAGAAAAAAACATGAAGCACCTAGAACAATGTCAGGCATTAGCAAGGTGGCCAGTAAATGGTAGGATCCAACTCCTAAACTATTTTTTAACAACAACATTAATAATGACAGCACATTTGTAGAGTAGTAATTGTGTTCTTCAATTGTGTGAAATGCTTTAACAAATTGTTCTAAGAATGCTTACACCAAAAGGCAATATCATTATCCTTAGTTTACAAATGAAGAAACTGAGGCTTAGGGATACTAAGTAATCTGTCCAGCTGGTAAACAATGGGGCTTTGACCTGCACCAGATCTGTTTTTAATGTAAACATAACCATACTGCCTCCTCCAAGCACAACCCATTCTTGAGTGGGGCCTATTATAATTCTAGAACAAATTTCAGACACTCAAAATAGTGGCTCTATCATTAGAAAGAAAACTTCAACCTTTCTCTCCAAAAGCTTCTTATTCTCAACCATCAGGGGAAAAAAAAAAAAAGAATCTCTCTCTTAAGTGCCACCACAAATAGTACTTTGCATGAAAAAATTTTATCACTGTTGAGATGAGTCATCAATTTCTACTGAAACCAGGCTAATTCAACTACATAGTTTGAATTTGTAACAAATATAAAAGTGTCAGCCTGATGCTTAATACACACCTGGCTCTGGGCTAGGCTATTGTTTGGTGAGGAAAAAAAAAAAAAGCAAAGATTTGACATGGTGTCTATTCCTTTTCCATTCTCATACCTTTATTCTGGCCTTGAGGCTCTCTGAGATACCAAGAAACCTGGACCTTCCAGAATAAATGAATGAAGCGGAGGGAGGAGGGTGAGAGATGCTTGGTATGTTCATGGTAGAGGGGCAGTTCCCTTTAATTTACACTTTTACCTGCTCTGATAAGAAGTTTTTAATAATTCAAAGCAGTTTATAGGGCTGTGAATCATGTATGTGGAGAAGAAATATTTTAATCTATCTAACTTAATTTTATTCGCCAAATATGAAAAGGAAGGAAAATGCATAGAAATGAACAATATACACAAAAATTATAAAATTTGTTGATTTTTGTCCTAGTTTTGAGCAAGTAAGTAAAATTCCTCATGTAAATTATCAAGTAATTGTTTAATGTCTTCTTAATGAAAGCAGCTGAAAACACTGAAAATAAAATAAAATGAAAACACCTAACTTCCACAGAGGGTTTTCTCAGAGCCTGTTCTCACAGCAACACTGGGAGGCACATGCAGCAGTATGTTTGTCTCACTGAAGGAGTGAAGACACAGAGCTCAGCTAATCTGACGGCGACATGCAGCTGATCATCTGCAGAGCCCAAATTTGACCCAGGTGTCTTAACAGTAGGTAGCACCTGCATTTTTAACAGAATTTCTGGAAGAGATCTTGCTTCTAAATTTATACAATCTTGAAAAAAGCACTAATAAATTAATCAAACAATAAATTATAACTACCATCTGGAGTAGAGAAGGTGAAATATAGATTTTATAGGATCCCAAATTTTCCTTTTGAATGCTCTTTCCCTTCCAAGTTCCATCATAAAGAAACAGATTACCAAAAGGAAAAGTAAAAATATAAGAAAACCATGTAGTTGCTCAACTTCAAACTGTCAGATGTTTAGATATTTCAATCAAGCCCCATGCTTTGCCCACAGCTAGAATATAAATGGAGTTCAACATACACTATGTTTAAATATTTAAAATTATAAATTGTTCAATGAAACACATTTCATCTTTCTACCTTAAAAATATAGCTTAAATTGCTTTATTAATATTTCCAAATCTTAATTAAATGGTATTAAATATTCATAATTATTACAAAATAAAACTATTTACAGGAATGCAAATTGGTCTAGCCAGTACAGAAAACAGTATAAAGTTTCTTCAAAAAGTTAAAAATGGAACTGTCTTATGACCCAGCAATTACATTTCTGGGTTTATATCTGAAGAAACACACTACACTAATTTGAAAGTCTATATGTACCCCTAAGTTCACTGCAGCATTATTTACAATAGCCAAGATGTGAAAGCAACCTAAGTCCATCCCTAAGATGAGTGGATAAATAAGGAGTGGTACATATATATAACGGAATGCTACTCAGTCATGAAAAATAATGAGATCTCACCATTTGTAACAGCATGAATAGACCTAGAGGCTATTATGCTAAGTGAAATAAGTTATGCAGAGCAATAAAAATATTATATAATTTCACTTATATGTGGAATCTAAAGAACAAAATAAACAAATAAAATAGACTCATAAATACAGAGAACAGACTGATGATGCCAAAAGGAAGAGGGCTTGGGGAGCTGGGTGAAAAAGTGAAGGAATTAAGAAATACTAATTGGTAGCTACAGAATAGTCACAGGGATGTAAAGTACAACATAGAAAATATAGTGAATAATATTATAATAACTATGTATAGTGCCTGGTGAGTTTTTGAAATATTAGTAGGAACAATTTGTAAAGTATATGATTATCTAACCACTATGCTGTACACCTGAAGCTAACACAAAATATTGTTGAATATAAAATATAATTGAACAATAATTTTTAAATAAAAAATTAAAAATAAATAATTATTTGCAAATTAGTACTTCATGTCTATCTAGTTGCCAATGTAGGTGTCATGCCTCTTGAAGGTTATGTCTAAGAATAACATGGATTGTTTTATTTTCCAAATGTAAACTATAACACTAGATTGTTAATACCTCTGGAATCTTACATTGGAACATGAAGAGAAAGAAGAAAATGGATGCTCACAATTAATTGACAATATGCTTTATTTCAGTGCAATAATCTACTGCAAACAGGCCACCTGAGAAGAAAGTTTTGATGGGTTACTTAATCTCCTTCCTTACTGAAGCATTTCCACCATTTGAATCTTCAGAAGTGTCCTTCTGCCATTGGCAACCCACACACCTCCAGGGTGTGTTTAGGGGCAGATGCCCTACTGAGGACTCAGGCTGGGGATGCCCTAAGTGGTTCCCAGAGCCTGAGTGGGCTGCAGGGCATACTTTGCCAGCACAAACCAGATGCTTACGTGAAGTTTCACATTTTCCATGTGTGTGTGTGATTAGTGGGCCCCCTAACATTTAGGACTAAGGGTAGTATTATTTGCAAATCTATGATATGACCTTTTATTTTAACTAGAATATTAACTAAAAGCAAAGTTTTTGGAGCTACACTATAATGCTTCAAATTCATGTCACGCATATATTGGTCAGACAAACACAATGAGTCACTTATCTTTTCTGTGCCTTGTTTTACGAGGATTAAATGAACTAATACATGTAAAATGCTTTGATGAATGCTGTCATATTGTAATTACTACATATTAACCTTTTTCTTTATAAGTATCACAAGTTGTTTTTTTTTTTTTCAGTTTATTATGCAGGTTGTAAAAATCCTATTTGTAAGTATCCATTTGTATCTAAATCTTTCGCCTGAAAGAAAAAAAAAAGAGTTTTTTTTCCCTTCTCAATGAGCAAAATTCCAAATAAAAATAGAAAATTGTGTGTATGTGTGTATATGAAAAATCTACCTAATATTGTTAAACTATTCCATTAATGACTTAGCACACATCTCCATGGACACTTCTCCAAAGAAGTGCTCTAAGATCCTAAGTGCTGCACATCACTGGAAACAGGTGGTAATAATCAAAATACCTTTTAAAACAGCTGCTTATTACCTCAAACGCTGATTTCACATGAAAATTTACATCGATCTATAGGAATGCTACACAGGAAAACTTGTATTTTTCACTAATAAAGACTTCCTTCTTGCTGCTTGCTGTAAATGTCATGTATGTCAGTATCATAAAAAAAGTTAAAATTTAAGTGAAACAACTTATGTGTCTCTCACTATGTTAAGGACTTTACACGGCTTAACAATATAAACCATGAAGCAACCTCATAACAGGGCTCTGTGCTTATTATTTTATAGGCTGAGGAAACAGAGGAGATTAAGATCAACCATATGTTAACTTTTCTGAGATCAACAGAGATTTTCAGAGCTGGGCTGGCATTTGAACCTGGGTCTCTAATTTGAAGCCTATGCTCCCTCTATGCAAGAAGGAAGGACAGCTAAAGACGTGACTATAAATTTTAGTTTTCATTATGATCCACTGTTCATTATACTATGTTTTGTTACCAACTAACTTTCTCAATGCATGAGCTCACTAACGAGTCAAAATCACAAGCCCTAATAAAATGCCTACTTGGTAAAGTCACCTCACTTAAACTGAGACCAAACTGTGGGGATTAACAAAATAAAACACGTCTATGTGAGTAATTGCAAGTATTTGGTCAGTTATCTATCTGATCCACATAAATTAACATTGTAAAAATGATGTTTATATCCGCAATTATTAAAATTGGCTTGTTGTACATTTTTAAATATTCTCTAATTTTTTTTCCAGATTTACATGCCATTTTCTTGACATGGGGAGAAATATCTAGTGATATTCTGCATAGAACTGTCGGCTCCTATAACTCAGTGGTGCAAGCCCACAAATTCCCAAATGACAGTACGAAAATAATGCCACAAGAAGATAAAGGAGAGGGATAGTAAAAAGTGCATAAAAGTACAAAGTTATTACACTAAAAATTCCTGAAGGTTCTTCCTGTGTTTTGATGCAGAATTCATAATTCTTCAAAGAAAAATGTAAACTCCTCAGTTTATTAAACATAAGAAGATGTTGGTATATAATGAAATTAGACAAGTGAATTTAAACTTAGACAATCCTACAAAGAAGTCCAGAATGAGATATACATATATGAAAAATATATAAATACATATTTTTGTGAAAAATTCCTAATGCAATGATTATAAAAGAAAAAAGGGGAGGTTAATATTTATTTAAAAAAGTAACTTTAGAAGTATTGCTAAATCTTCATTTAAAAATTAAACTAGAACAGGGATTTTTAAATCACACCTATATTAAAAGCACACATTTTTGTACTGAGGTGCAGAAACCCTTGGTAGATGACTTAACAGCATTCAGACAATCTGCTAAGTAAACTGTGTGATCTCAAACTTCTGTGCAGTCCAGTTGTAAACAAGATGAGGTAATTTCAATTTTTAACATTTTGGCACTATTTGTTTGCAAAGTTCCTCATGTACCCTAATGGGTACATATGCTCACAGTTTTCAGCTCTAAAGAATGTTAGCATACTACTGGAAAACACAGCCAGACTGTATCATAAGCTGTTTTTGTTTTTTGGGACCCAAATCACTGCATTTGCATGGGTATAACTTCCAAATCATCATAGCAGAGAACCTGTTTCTGGTTCTAGAAACAGGCACAATTTATGTTAATATTGATCTCAATCCAGTGGGTGAGATACTGGAACTGACAGACAAAAGATAAAAACTCCACATTTTTTCCATCACTCAGCTAATATCGACTGCCTATTCTTTCCTAGGCATTTTTTTGTAAGTAGTGGGCAAAGCAAAGACTCTTAGTTCTAGGCCTTTCACAAGCTTAAGGCATAGCAGTGGAGATGAAGCAAGTCCTCCTTATAAGCTGTGGTAGCCAGACTTTTAAGGTGGCCGCTCATGACCTATGCCTTCATATAGTCCCCTCCCCTGACTGTGGGCAGGGTCAATGAAGATGAGGGGATATCACTCCTAGAATTAGGTTAGAAAATATGATAAAGGTAAAATAATTTTGCAAATTAAAGATCCTTATCAGTTGACTTTGGATTATACCCAAAAGGACTGAATCAGGTGAGTCTTTTATAAAAAGGTCTAGAGTTAAGAGATAAGCTTCAGGGATACTTTCTTGTTGGTCTTGAAGAAGCAAATGGCATATTATGGAAAAGATCATGTGGCAGAAAATGGTGGGTTGCCTCTGGCTGATGAACTTCATACTACAACCACAAAGAAACAAATTCTGCCAACAACCAGAGGACACCAAGCCTGACATGACACTGTAGCCCTGGCTGAAACCTTAATCTGCATTTAAACAGAGGATCCAGCCAAACCAGGACCAGACTCCTGAGCCACCAATGCTGTGAGACAATATATACATGTTGTTGTGAGCTGCTAAATTGGGAATTATTTTGCAAAAATAGTAAATGAATACATGTCAGAGTAAATTTAAAATGCCCTAGAAAAGATAAAATCTTGTGAGTTTCAGAGAAATTAAGACATCTTTACAGCGATCAAAAAATTCACTTCCATTAGAGTAAAGCGCTCTAGAGTCATTTAATAGCTGTGTGAATATTGTCAAATAACTTATTTTTTCCTCAATTTCTTTACCTACAAGTGGAGATAATACACAGAGTTTGTTGGGGTTGTGTGAGAGAACACATTTCTAATGCTCAGACTGGCTTCTGTCACATAGTAAGCTCTCCATAAAATACTATTGTTGTTATAATTATTCTTAGCATTACCAAAATTAGTGTAATTACAGAAAGTAAAGTATGTCTGTATTGTCCACTATATATCCTATATGTAGTCCATGCTGAAAAATATGAATGAATACATGAATGAATAGAACATAATTTTTTAATGGATTCATGGCAATTAGATGACTGTGATTTTGGCAGTAAGCAATACTGTTTAATCATTTATTTATTAAAATAAAATCATTTAACCCTTCAGAATCCTGTTCATTACAATGTGAAGGCAGATTCTATTAAGTGAGAGCTCTCCGCACTTGAGATAAAACTTACATGTCATAATGGAACTAGTGACTGGATTGAGATAGAAAGCCTAAGCAAAGCTTTGAAAGATTTGTAAGGATCAAACAACAGTTTGGTCATGGTTACAATGGGCATAAAAAACCATAAACCAGATCCTGTACACTGTCTTTTCACCAAGCCCTTACTGGCTGCTCTCTCAAACTCATTGCAGTCACTTTATAAACTTCTAATTTAGCACGCGTTTAGGTTGTGACTATGATCTTCCCCAGAGACCAGGGAAGACAGTTAGCCTCTCCCTAGGCTATCCCTACCCTAGGGATATTCCAGGTCACCAGTATCTCCTGGGAAGGAGCTTCTACACACATCTGGTGCCCCAGCTTTTGCATCTGCCACCTGAGGGATGGATCTCCAGTTGCCTGGCTCTGCCGATAATGTTTGTATTCAGGAGTCACACAAGACTGTAACAAACAAACAAAAGGTCTTAATGGGCTCAAGAGCAGAGCCATCTACATGGTTCCAGAACTGATGAGCAGACAAAAATGCCCAACTGCCTGGAAGGCTTAACTATATATTTTCCCAGCTGCCGCTTCAGGGTCCAGCTTTCAACCTGGCTGCATCTTTGTGCTGACTGCAGTCTTTTGCTTTGGGACCCTGATGGCCCTTGGCACACCCTCAACTACTGAAACCATTAAGCATAAAGAAGGCAGGTAGGAAAATCACAGAGGTTTGAGAGACAGAGAGGAGCACAGGTCAGCCTGATTGACAAGGTCTACCTCCTACACAAGGTTACTCTGTCTATTTTAGAGATGACTTTCTAGAGATGGCTATTTACCTAAGGCACAAAAACTAACACAGAGAGTCAATGAAGATGAAGAAACAAATAAATATGTTCCAAACAAGAGAACAAGATAAAACTCCAAACATAGATCTTCAAAAACAGAGATTAGTGGTTTATCTGATAAAGATTTCCAAATACCCCATAAAGATGTTTACCAAAGTCAGAAATGAAAATATCAACAAAAAGACAGAAATATTTAATTTAATTTTTTAATTATATTTTTCCACTACCATTTAGCCCCCTTTTAACCCCCTCCTCTCAATAATCACCACACTGTTGCCCATGTCCAGGAGTCCTTTTTACTTTTTTGTCTTTGTTTAAGACAGAAATACTTTAAAACTACAAAACAATTTAAAGAGGTAAAGAGTACAATTATTGAACTAAAAAAATCCAATAAAAGGGTTCAACAACAACCTAAATCAAGCATAAGAAAGGATCATGAAATCAAAGATAAGACAGTGAAATTCATCCAATGAGGAACAAAAAAAAAAAAAAAAGAACATAGCTTAAGGAACTGATAGCACAATAAAGTGGACCAATATATTCATTATGAGGTCACAGAAGAAGAGAAAAAGGGTGAGAACTTATTTAAAGAAATGACAGCTGGAAACTTCTCTAACCTAGATAAAAAACCAGATATTCAGATCCAAGAAATTCAGAGTTTCAAATAAGATGAATCCAAAGAGAACCATTTCAAGATACAATATAATTAAATTATAAAAAAAATAAAGATAAGTAGAGAATCTTAAAAGGAGCATGAGAAAAACAACTTGTTATGTACAAGGGAAACCCCATAAAGCTATCAGCAGATCTCTCTTTGTAAAAAAGGCAAGAGATAACATGTGTTGGCAAGCATATAGAGATGAAGAAATCTTTGGAAATATAAATTGGTTAAGTCCTATGGAAAATGGTATGGTGGTTCTCAAAAAATGAAGAGTAGAACAACCATGTATTCCAGCAATCTCACTTCTGGGTATATATCCAAAGGAAATGAAAACAGAATATTGAAGAGATCTGCACTCCCATGTCCATTGCAGTGTTATTTACAATCACGAAAATATGAAAACAATCTAAGTGTCCACCACCAGATGAATGGATAAAAAAGATGCATAGACAGATAGATAGTGGAATATTATTCAGGAATAAGAAAGAAGGGAAAGCATGCCATTTGCAAAAACATGGCCTTGAGGCTATTATGCTAAGTGAAATAAGTCAGAGAAATAAGTACAGAGAAAGACAAATACTGTATATACCACTTTTATGTTAATCTGAACAAAATGAACTCAGAGAAACATACTAGAATGGTAGTTACTACAGGTTGACAGGTGAGAGACATAGGGAAATGTTGGTGAAATAGTAAAAATAGGGTAAAATAAATAAATTCTAGAGATGATGTAAAGCATGGTGATTATTGTTAACAACACTGTATTCTATACTTGAAAGATACTAAAAGAGTAAATTTTAAATGTTTTCACCACAAAAGATGGTAATTGTGTGATATGATGGAGGTTTTAACTGTTACAGTGGCAATCATTTTGCAACATATACGTTTATAAAATCAACACTTTTAAATGTATATACATTTTATGTACATTTTATATGTACATTTTAAATATATACAGTGTTATATGTCAATTACATATTAATTAAGCTGAATAAAGTGGAACAAGTACAACAAAATAAATTTACTGCAGTGATGTTGCAGAACTCTGATCATAGCTTGGTGATGGCAGCATCTATAAGGTTAATTGTTTGGTCTATTTGCATTTTTGTTCACCTTCTCAATGGCAAGAAGACTATAAGGGTTTTAGGAAAGACTCCAAGAGTAACTAGGATCTCAGGATAAAATATTTTTATAGCAACCAAAAAGGAAGAAGGAATAAAAGTTTAAAAAAATCCTTAATCATTACATGCATTAATAAAAATGCTTTTTTATCCTAGTGGAAATAGTTTCAACTCAATAAACATATTGCTTCCTTTTATTAAATAAAATCCATGAAAAGAAACTTATCCCATGATGGTTATTATTTAAAAGTACAAGAATTCTAGCTATCTGCCCTGGATGGTGTAGCTCAGTGGATTGAGTAATGGCCTGTGAACCAAAGGGTCACTGGTTCGATTCCCAGTCAGGGCACATGCCTGGGTTGCGGGGCAGGTCCCCAGTTGAGGGCGCATGAGAGGCAACCACACATTGATGTTTCTCCCCCCTCTTTCTCTCTCCCTTCCCCTCTATCTAAAGATAAATAAATAAAATCTTAAAAAAAGAATTCTAGCTACCTAATAATATAAAAATGACTACACAATATATAACCATACAAACAGCATGATGCCTAAGGGACTTTATGTTTATTTTCTCCAATTCTTAAAATTCCCATGTAGGAGAAAATAAAATTCTACACATGAAAAGCATTAGTAACAAATCCATCCTACTGATACCTGGTTATTTATTATTTTTCCATGAATGGTGAAATCTCATTCTCCACCATTCTAGGTTCTGGATAAATTAAACCATATTCCACTGACAGAAACTCAGCCTGAAGGAAAAATGAAAAAACGCTGCTGTTGATGAAGACAGGGCAAATTTTAGACATAAGCTCATTCTACAGTTTAGTTAAATTATCCTGTCTAGGAGTTATAGGTAGACAGAGTAAAAAATAGGTAGCTTCCTGAAATATATCTCTCCAATATGGATCTTAAAATATAAGTTCTATAATTAAGTAGGAATTATGAAATGAATCATGGTCATAAAACTTGGTAACACAATTCAGGCATTTAAACATGTATTATTATTGCATCTTTAAGAAGTAGTTTGTAACCTGTACAACTTACTACAAAAATATACTTCCAGAAATTTCTGGTCTTCATGCTAAGGATTTTACTGGTCATATCAATTACACATCGGTCTCAGAAAGAATGCAATACTAATGAGCCTTTCAGTCAGTTTTTGTCATCTGCATGTCTGTCATTTTATAAAATTATAAATGCAAAGATATTGTGTTTCCTAGCTAATTCAATTAATGAAAACAATGCAAAGCATAATTTGTAAAATTAGATCCCATGTTGTGATTTTGAAAATAAATAATAGGACTTATAAGTGGTAAAGGCCTCTATTCAGTTGGATTTTTGACTAGCACTGATGTCATTGTTTAGAAGGAACAATTTAAAATTTAATTTCATGTGGGAAATTATCTATACCAAAGGTTATATGAGTTCCCCAAATCAAGCAGGTGTTAGTAATTTATTTCTCTTTCATTAAAATAACAAAACAAAATGATTGAGCATATTTTTTGTTTGTTTTGTTTTGTTTGCCTGACACTACAGAGGGCACTAGGGATGCCCTGTCCAAGACAAAGCTCCCACAGGAAACCATCCCTTCCATCATGTAACTTGCTGGCCAGTCTTTGAACATAATTTATAGCACATGGCAGAATATAATAAGGAAGACACTTGGCAAGTATACTGAGGGAGAAAGCGGTATGGAAGAAAGGACATCTATTGATTGAGTCATTCATTCCAGGAAGGAAAATCAAGAATGACTTTATGAAGGAGACAATTGTACTTGAACAACAATAAAATAAATAAATAAATAAATAAATAAATAGATAGGATGGAGATACACACACACACACACACACACATAAAAGAAGGAGGTAACATTACATAGACTGTGGAATTGAAAAGGGTGTGGGGATGACACAGTATAGGTCAAAGACTCTCCCTGACCAATATTTTTAAACAGAAACCACACACAAAAAACAGCAGGTGTTTAAAAGTATAGAGAAAAGAAAGAGTAAGGTCTTTTCAGGGAGAAGTAGTCAGCTATGACTGACATGAATGTTCTATGCTAAGGGAGGAGAATGTGCTGTGGAGGTCCTTCAATGCCTTCTGCGTAATGTGAGATTAAATTGGAAGAGAATTCCAAAGCAGAGCTGCTCCATGGACCCTCAGAAGCTGATAAGACAGAATAAGTACTCAATTCAAAGTGGCATCAAATACACATTTAAAACAAGTTTCTCACAAAGTGTATTTCCAAACTAAAAAAGGATAGCCCATACTTGACATGAAAAAAGAAAACAATCTGTTTTGCATTAAATTACAACACTTAGTCTAGAAAATTTATTTCTAAGTGATAACTCCACATCTTCCTCTTTAGAGGTTTCCAAAATTTTGTACCCTGAGATTGCCGAATGTTCCTGCTATTTCTCCACATCCCATATCACTTTTCCACTGATAAAAACTTTCCCAAGTTTCTCACCAAATTTGGGAAATTCTATCTGTGAGGATTAAAAATCCAAGTAAATTAGCCAATTACTTATACATGCTATCAACAAATAAATATAGGAATATTTACAAATACTGAATAAAACTCTAATGGAATATTTTCTTTCTCTGGGCCTCATTTATTTCTCTATTGAGAAATAATGGAACATTTTCTTTCTCTGGGCCTCATCTACCTTAGCAGTGAAATGTAGGAATGACTCCTGATGTTCTGTAAGGTACCACTCAGCTGAGAGAGTCATCAGTTCCATGACACCTTCTATCATCCATGGCTAAATGAAGGTTCTGATCCATTCTTTCTGTTTTCATTAGAAATTTTGCTGCATCTTTTTTTTCCATTCCAGGTAATAGTGTTCTCTACTCTTTCTTTATATCTGAAAAAATCTGATGCTTAAATTCAGCTAAATGACAAAGGGATAGTCATGTGCAAAATTACCTATTTTAAACCAAACTATGGCTACAATAAAATGATTGAAAAAACCCTGAAAAGCAAAGAGAGACACCTGCATTAAACATGTCTGTCTTAGTGGAATCCAGAAAAGAACACAAAAGAAAGTTTTTTCAAACAGAAATAAGTGTGAAAACTTTATTGTCACATCAAGTGGGGCTTTCAAGGTTGAGGAGAGCAGTCCAAGGGAGTAAATATTTTGACACGGGATATAACCCAGGTTTCTCATTTATATGGAAACAGTTGGAATTTTAGAATCACAGGTTGAAAAACTTCAAAAACAAAAAATTACAGAATCCTGCCAGTGTGGAATCATATCTTATTACAGATGAAAATTCAACAAAGCTTATGGATCCCTCCCTCCCTCGTGATGGCTTTTTCCAAGGCCCTGGGAGATGCCCTAGCATGTATTTACCAAGTCATATGTTTTGGTACTATTTTAAAAGCAAGATATTTTGAATGCTATTGGTTTCTTTCTATTCTTTCTTATGTTCCATCAGCCTCTCTCCCTTGATTCAGATGATAATGGAGTGTGTAGAGGCATTGTGAATCCTGCTAAGGAAAGTTGGGTTGAAAAAACATTTAGTTTGGGTTTAATGGGCTGCATTTATGTGGTTCACAGTCATGTCCTTGTATAGTCAAGTCATCACCAATGTCCTAGTGTAGGAATGGTTTCCAGAAATATTTTACCACCTCCTCTACCATGCTTACTCCCCATGCCTTCTGTCATGACATGGAGTTGCAAAGCCAGAGGTTCTGCAGAGATATGAAAAACTCCTCTGGTACCAGTTACCAGGGAAACAGCAGTGGAGGAGAAGCCAGGTTTAAAATGTATGAAGTCAGCAGCTGGACTATGAAATTAATGTTTAATTTTCAACTCATATATGAAAGATACTTGATGGAGGTATGCAACAATCTTAAATAATTGTATGACATGGCTAACAAAAGTTGTGAAGCTAAGAGAAACTTTTCCAAACTACTAATAAATGAAATGATAAAAATTTGTTAGCCATACTAGAAGAAAGACTGCATGACTTCTATCTTTTTTCACAGAAAATAATATACAAAAGCATGGTCATATGAAGAGACAATACAGAAGGTACCTAGTCTAAAAGATAGAAAAGCATTATAAAGATATGCCAGCCATTTAATTAATAACAAATTATAAATTATTTTCTAGTTTTTCAGATATCAGTTGTACTTATTTGTGGTTTTTGTTTGTAATTTGTTGTTCTTAATTCTCTCATTCTAAATACATACTCACTTTCACACCTATATATTTTTTCTTTCTTTCTTTTTTTAATCCTCACTTGAGAACATTTTTTCATTGCTTTTAGAGAGAAGAAGAGAGAGAGGTAGGGAGAGAGAGGAAGGAGAGAGTGAGAAAAGAGAAGACACTGATGTGAGAAGGAAACATCAGTCAGTTGTCTCCTATGTGCCTCCCAAAAGGGGATCAAATCCACAACCCAGGTATGTGCCCAAACAGGACATCGAACCCTCAACTCTCTGGTGTACAGGGTGATGCACCAACCAACAGAGCCACCCAGCCAGTACTCTTTTTACTTTTAAACAGAACCCTCCAAATTGTATAAGCTTGTACACATACACAACCTGGGTTACTCCTTGACCTCAGATCAATTTATGGTTCACATTTCTCAGGGTGATTTCACATAAGAAAATCTGATGGGTAATTAAAAAAATAATTGTTAATACCTATTTAGATGGTACAGGATTTGGAGAAACAGAGAGATTCATACATTTCTGCCACCTTCTGCTCAGTGACAAATCAATTAACACTTTCAGAAAAGAGTATTATTCCTGAGCCTGAGATGGGGTACAGGTTCTCCTGGCTGGGCTGGGCTGGGCTGGGCTGGTGAGGCTGTGCTATGGGCCAGGAAGGAGGAAACAACAGCATTGTGTCTGTTAAGTGCTCGTCTGTGCTCACTTTCCATGGCTGCTACAACATCCCATCATGAACTTTGTGGTTTAAAACAATGTAAACATATCCTTATAGTTATAGAGGTTACAAGTCCAAAATGGGCCTCACTGGGCTAAAGCCAAGGTGTTGGCAGAGCTGCATTCTTCTGGAGACTCCAGGAGAGCTTCTTTCAACTTGTAGGGCCTTTCACCTCTTTTGGCTCCTGACCCTCTGTCTCACTCCAAAGCCAGCAACATCAGGTCCAGTTCTTCTCATGCTACCATCTCTCTGCCTCTCAATCTTGACTCCTGCTTCCACTTACAAGGATCCTTATGACTACAATGTGCTCTCAGATATGTCAAAGCTATCTCAAAGATAGCCAATGAACAACTTTAATTCAAAACTAATTAACCCACTCATAGACATTTAAACTGCAGGAGTGGGGTTTTTGTGAAGTGAATGATTTCCTTCTAATCTAACACAAGTAATTGATGACAGAAAGTGAGAACACATATCATCATTGTTTTGAAATATCCTACTGCTTTTTTAAAAGGGTATTTCATTGATTATGCTATTACAATTGTCCCTTTTTTTTTTCTCTCCTTTATCGCCTGGTACCCCTCCTCCCTCCAGCATCCCTCCCTACTCTTAGTTCATGTCCATGGGTCATACATATAAGTTCTTTGGCTTCTCCATTTCCTATACTATTCTTAATTTCCCCCATCTATTTTGTACCTACCATTTATACTCCTTATTCCCAGTAGTTTTACCCCCATTCTCAGCCCTTCCCCTCTCCATTAAAAATCCTCCATGTGATCTCCATTTCTGTGAATCTATTCCTGTTCTATTGTTTGCTTAGTTTGTTTTTTTTGTTGTGTTTTTTTTGTGTGTGTTTTTTTTAGGTTTAGTTGATAGTTGTGAGTTAGTTGTCATTTCCCTGTTCATATTTTTTATCTTCTTTTTCTTAGATAAGTCCCTTTAACATTTCATACAATAAGGACTCATGATGATGAACTCCTTTAACTTGACCTTATCTTGGAAGCACTTTGTTCAAAACTGCCTGGTTCTGCCTGGTTTCAAAAGCTGTAACCCCCGATGGCCAAAACTGAGTAAAAAGACCCTGGGACCACAAGCCACTAAGGAGACAATGCTTACCTTCCCAGCAGGGGAACCACCTCTGCCCTCTTTACTTCACCCTGCTTAACCCCTGGAAGAAGACTGGTTAGCCAATGACGGGTAAGATTCCTCAAGGGAGAGATGACCTAAGCCAGGCATGATCACGGGGAGCCCCTAGGGAAGGAGTTGGGGGGCTATAGAAAAAAGGGGTGATGGACACTCACCCCTCAGCTTTTACTTAGCCTGAGTCCTCATGCTGTCTGTAAGAAGTCTCCTAATCTCTCCGCTGCCTTACTTCCCCCACCTGACTTAAGCCTGAAACAATGCCAAAGGGCAGTGCAGCACTGGGCAGGAATAGGTAGTACCCCAGGGGATCAGGCCTAAGAAAGAATGCATAAAATCCTGTGAAGCCTGCTTTTCAAAGAAGGCCTTCAATTTAAATGATAAGGGCCCAAGCATAAAATGACTTTGTTCCCCAAAGTTTTATGGCCCTTTGTCTATCTGACCCTGACTCAGAATAAGCCCTCATAGTTCTCTGAATGTTATCTATTGTTTGATCATTACTGCCTGACAATGATTGAGCTTTACGTATATATGCCCTGTATTCCTATGCAAATTGAACCTAATAGAAGCCCATTGAGGAACAGGCTCAAGGCCCTTCTCCTTTGAGAGACTGGCCATCTTTCCTCCCCAAGCAGATTATGTCTTGGTAAACTTATTCTCATCCATGGTGGATGGGGGTGTTCTGCTGAACAAAGCTCCCTCACATCACTTTATCTGCCCCTCCATTCTAAATGATAGCTTTGCTGGATATGGTAATCTTGGATGTAGGTCTTTGCTTTTCATGACTTCCTCTCCACCCTGGCTGCCTGTCTCTACTCCATCTACCAGTCTGGATGAATGTTTCTTTTTTAACTCCTTGGTTGTCGGACTTCCATACAGTTTGATTTTCTGGCAGTTCTGGGTCTTTTTTGTTTTTAAATTGGTTGTTGTCGTTCTTTTGGTTGTGCGAGGCAGCAGAGCATTTCTACCTCTGCCTCCATCTTAGCCAAAGTCCTGCTTTTCATTAATAAAAAATCTTTCCATCCAATAGGTTAGATTTTATTTTTATTATTTTTATTGTTGATACCATAACAGATGTCCCCCATCCCTTCATCTTCCACCAAGCACCCACCCTGCCTTTACCACACTGTATTCTATGTCCATGGGCTTTGCATACATATATTTTGTCTAATTTCTTCCAGTCCCCCTGCCCTCTCTTCTAAGGTCTATCAGTCTGTTCCATGTGTCTGTGCCTTTGGTTTTATTTTGTTTGTCAGTTTAGTTTGTTCATTAGATTTCACATATGAGTGAGATCACATGGTATTTGTCTTTCTCTGATTGGCTTACGTTGCAGGTCCATCTATGCTGTCACAAAGGGTAAGAGATTAGATTTTAAAGAAAAGATTGAAAGTTTAATTTGATTGTTAACAATGCAGAAACATTTCTTTTTTCCTTAGGCACCTTAAATCCTTTTTAATGCAGGTGACTATGTGAATAAATACCTTTTTGGAATTTTAATTTAGAGGAATCATTTTCACTAAATCAAACTTTTAGAAACATTTGTTATCTATTGTGAGCACATTTCTCTAAAGAAAAGTTTATAGTTACCCAAAATTACAGAAATTTATAGCTAGGAAACTATATCTCAGAGATCATCTGAGCCCCGGCTACCCAAATTACCTGTGGTGAACAACTAGGTTTTTCCTTTTTTATTTTCAATCTGTCATTGGCCAATAATTTTGTAAAACTCAGTGAAAATAAGTTACTATTAAATGAAATAATATAAAAAGTTAAATATATAAGAATATAAGCTCTAATTTTTAATTATCAGATGTAACAGACAAAATTCTGGAAAATTATGTAAAATCAATAACACTCTGTTTCTGTACTTATCTCATCATAGGTGAGTTAGTTCATCGGTCATTAGTGGTCCACAAACCAGACCTGGAGTGGCACTGACATAGTCCCCTTGTATAGAAGACCAAATTGAGAACCATAATAATTTCTCTCTGTCTTGAACACTGATTACATACTGAGCATTCATCTAGATTCTTCACATATATTATTTAGTCCTCAAAAAAATCCTTTTTAGGTAAACAACAGCCTCATTTTACAAAAGAAGAAACTGATGTCCATAACTGTGACACATCCAATAATAGCAGCACACCCTGGGATATCCAAGTATCTTTATTCTGCTCCTACGTGGTCCTTAAAAGACAACTTTCAATATGTCAAATTTGTTCTTTTTCCCAGCTAACCAAAGGCTTACAAAAAATATTTTGCCCTTAATTTCAGTTTTTATACTATCTATCTTAGATTTCATAATGTGGAATTGTACCTTGCTCCTGGTGATTTTATATATAAAGGAAGCATAGAACAAAAGATTAGATGGAGAAAAAAGTAATACAGAAGGAAAAATTACTATTAGTCCAAGCTGGGGCACATACTGAACAACAGTTGTTGACCCTCGATCTCCGACACACTCTACACAGCTGTGTTTATATATTTTTTTCCTTCTAATGTTAATCTCAACAAAATAAACCATTGAGGAGTTTAGGGAGTTGTAATTTCTCTCTCTCTCTCTCTTTTTAAGAATGTTTTTTTTTCTGGGAACTTTCATGATACTGAATATTTGTTAAATATGGTATCATATTATGGAAATAATTCACTTTTGTCTATAAAAATCCATAAACAAATACAAACATAAAATAAGTAAAAAACTAGCAGTGTAGCACTTGAAAACTTTTGACCATAAAAGTGATTATTTGATACCTGGAAATGAATGTTCTCGTTCTAATTATTAGCCCAGGTGCTGTTTTTCAGTAATGAGGTATTTTTTTCCTATGAAACAGCCTTTAAAAAAGAAAAAGAATTTTATATTTTCTTTGTCTGTGTATAAATAGCAAATAGAGCACCAGGGATATTATCTAGACAAGTCAAGTAAAAAAGTTCTCGAAATGTCTAGTTAATTGCCTCAAACTACTGCTTTATGTGTCTGTGGAGACATGAACACAGTTGCATAGTGAATGCTAAATAGTGAGTATGAACAGCTATTATTAATAAGTGTTCCATCAATTTTTAAACCTAGTAAACTATGAGTCAATAATCTCCTGAAGTCATGAATTCAACTAATTAAATATGTTTAAACTGAAATTTGTCTTTATTTTGAATTCATGAATTCAAAGGAAAAATAAATAACTTGTTAGCAAACCTTATAATCTGAATGCAGAAACTTTGAAGGTTTTTTTCTTAAGATTTTATTTATTTGTTTTTAGAGAGAGTGGAAAGGAGGGAGAGAAACATCAACAAGCTGCCTCTCTTACACCTCCAACCGGGGGCCTGGCCCACAACCCAGGCGTTTATCCTGACTGGGAATCAAACCGGTGACCTTTCATCTTGTGGGATGATGCCCAACCCACTAGGCCACATCAGTCAGGGCTGAAAGGTTTTTCAAACATCCTTTGTTTTGTACACACCTGTATTCCTTTGTTATCTTCCTCCTGAGATTTGTTATTTCTCTAATATTACTTTTTCCTTTTTTTTTTTTTTTTTGGTTTAGGTATCTACTGTAGACATTGGATGCTCACTCCAGAAATTCAAGAAACATGATGAAATATTTACTTCCAATTGGCCAGTCCCACTAGCACAGTCCTTCTGTACCTATTTACTGTATTTGATTTTGTGGTTTTTCCTCTTTGCTTGGGGAAAGCCAAACCAATCCACCAAGGCTCTGTTCAAAGACTGATCACTGATTTATTTGCAAAGAGTCACTGATGATGGGGAAACAGTGGTGAAAAGGCTGTACTTCATTCACAGAATTGACAATTCACACCTAAAAAAGGAGATAGTGCATGGCAACTGCAACTGTGGAAGAGAGTTCAAGGTCCTTAAGGACAGCTAAGATGAGACAAAGTAGAGGGACTCTGCAGAAGTAAGTGTGTGTGTGAAAGATCTACATTAGCAACAATCAGGGAATATTTGAGGAACTGAAAACCTTCATCTGAAGGCTGTATGGAAGTAAAAGAGAACAGCACACAGAGCTGAATTATGAGGGACCCACAATGGTGCAGGCTGGAGGTCATAGGAGCTTAACTACCATGGTTGTAGTGGGAATGGAGAAAGAAAGCTTTGGAAACTATTTAGATATGAAATAGAGCTTATTGATAGATAAAATACAGAAAGGGAAGAATCAAACCGGCTTGTCAAATATCAAAAGAAAATATTTGGCTGAATGGTATAAGATGCAAAAATAGAACATAGTTGGCAGGAAAAATATGTGGTTTTTTGGTTATGCTGAATATACATGACATGCTGAAAATCACATGATAATAGTGAAATGTGCAAGTGGAGGTGTCCAGTAAGCAGTAAGATATAAAAGCTGGGCTGAACAGGAACACCTAGAAATCAATAATAAACAGATGGTAATTGCAGGGATGAACATTAATAAGATTACCCTTTTAAAAAAGTGTTTAAGGTGGAAAGAGAAAAGGGATTAGACAGAATCTTTGGAAAAGAGTGAGCAAGATTTTATTAAACCTTTTCCTATGTTAATAGTGCTTTCAAGTGGACTGCACCAGGCTCCAAAGGCTGTGTTTTCCCAGGTATTTTTTTTTTTTTTTTGTAGCTCAAGCCAATTAAAGGCTTTACCTTCCCCTCCCTTCTCATCTCAGCAACAGAGGACCTCTGTGCCAGTCTCCTTCAGCCCAAATAGAGTGAGTATAAAGGGCCAAGAGCACAATAAATACCAATATATTTTAAGAGTTTTCAGGAGGGAGGAAAGGGTCATTTTGCACATTCAGCTGTTAAGTCAGCAATTTGTAGGCAATTCTAAGAGGTACATTCCACTTTAAGGCATGAAAAGGCTTTCTGACTATAAAGTGAACAGCTGTGAAAGGGCTACATGAAACAGTGCTGAGTCCCCTTCACTAGAAATCCTGCATCAACAGCCGTTGGAGTGGTCGCAGATGTTGTGAGTGGAAGACTAGCTGAGAGTTTTTAAAGCCCTCACTTTCACTACATATAATTGTTGTAAAAGTTTATATTCATTAAGTCAGCTGTGTTAATGTCCATCTGTTTCTCATTTATTCAGAGAAGATTAATAAAAGTTATTTTATTTATCAAAGTGGTTAGAAAAAGTTGAGATGCTTTTTACTAGTTTATAGTGAAGCAAAGTTTTGACAGGCAAATGTCATTGTTTTGATGACCTAATAAATCTTTCTCAGTATTGGCTCTAGACTACACCATATCCTTTCCTGAACACTCTATTAGGATTTCCCTCTCCAGAAAATCTGTAGTCTACATGCAGTCTTTCCTAGTCACACAGACTATTCATGAATTAAAAATAAAAGATCTTAAACAGTCCAGACAAGTCAGTAAAATAACTTTTTATGCATCTTCAAGTAGAAAACAATGCAAACAATCATTGAGCTAGTATTTATTGTAAATAAAAGAATCAGAAACACTAATTTTCAGATTTATAATTGCCTTTTACTATTAAAATTTCTACAACAAAGAAGCACTCAAATAATGCCCATTTTCATTACCAAGCTCTTAGAATTGACTAAATAATTCCAATTTCATCTGTAGGCAGTCCTGCTAAGTTACAAGAATAGCCAAAACTTTTAAAGAAGTTGTGGGAGAGAGGAGTAGGAATGAAGTTAATAGGTTATTAATGAGCCTTGAGCATGGTCAGAAAACATGCCTTCCTCACAGAACAGCTCAGAAGTCAAGAAGCTTGTGCTTTAGCTTCTGAATTTCCTGCCTACCAGCTATTTGACCTTGGACAAATTAACCTTTCTAAATTTAATTATCTTGTAATAGAATAAATATATAGCACATGGGGTTGTTTTCTGGATCAAATAAAATCATATATATAAAGGGCTGCATATAACAAGAAAATATTCATGCACATTTTCATTTTTATTCTTATATTATACTAGGGGGATTTCTATCTGAAGTGTTTGTGAGAGATTTTGGTTTCAGATTTTTAAAAAATCAGTCATATGAAAATTATCAGGGACATATTTACTCTGAAATAGTAAATATATATTAAATGTATTTGACCAATGTTCAAATAAAACCATGTGCTATTACCCCAAAATGTTTATTGTTTATAGACTCTCCTCTATTAGGAATATTTTAAGAATCACTCAACCACCAACTTACACCATACACAAAAATAAACTCAAGATGGGTAAAAGACTTAAATATATGTTGCGATACCATAAACATCCTAGAAGAGAACATAGGCAGGAAAACTTCAGATATTCCATGTAGCAATATTTTCACTGATATGTCCTCTAGAGAAAGGGATATAAAGGAAAGAATAAACAAATGAGACTACATCCAGTTAAAAAGCTTCTGCATGGCT
Source organism: Anoura caudifer (assembly GCA_004027475.1). Lineage (NCBI taxonomy): Eukaryota > Metazoa > Chordata > Mammalia > Chiroptera > Phyllostomidae > Anoura > Anoura caudifer. The sequence goes on from PVKU01007164.1 coordinate 29,954, forward strand.
AAAGAAAATAGCAGCAAAATGAAAAGGGAATCAACCATATGGGAAAACATATTTACCATTGATAAAGTTCAATCTCCAAAATATATAAAGAACTCTCACATGACTCCACACCAGGAAGATAAACAATCAATTTAAAAAACAGGCAAAGGACCAGAACAGACACTTCTCCAAGGAGGACATGCAGAGGATCCAGAGACATATGAAAGGATGCTCAGCATCACTAGCCATCAGAGAGATGCAAGTTAAAACCACAATGAGGTACCACTTCACACCAGTCAGAATGGCCATCATAAATAAAGCAACAAAGAATAAGAGTAAAAGGAACCCTAGTACACTGTTGGTAGGAATGCAGACTAGTACAGTCATTGTGGAAAACAGTATGGAATTTCCTCAAAAAATTAAAAATGGAACTGCCTTTTGACCAGACAATGCCACTGCTGGGATTATACCCTAAGAATCCTGAAACATCAATTCAAAAGAACCTATGCATCCCAGTGTTCACAGCAGCACTATCTACAACAGCCAAGTGCTGAAAACAGCTTAAGTACCCATCAGTAAATGTGTGGATCAAAAAACTATGGTACATTTACACAATGGAATTCTACGCAGTAGAAAGGAGGAACTGCTACCTTTTGCAACAGCATGAGTAGAACCGGAGAGTATCACACTAAGTGAAATAAGCCAGGTGGTGAAAGACAAATACCATGTAATCTCACTTATAAGTGGAACCTAAACAACAAAACAAACAAGCAAGCAAAACTGAACCAGAGTCAGGGAAATAAAGAACAAATTGACAGTGACCAGAGGGGACAGGGGAGGGGATAATAAGGGAAGAAGGGGAAGGGTCAAGTCAAGAAACCTGCATAAAGGACCCATGGACAAAGACAATGGAGCAGGGGAGGATTGAATGTGGACAGTGGGGGATATGTAGTGTGTACGGGTAGGGGAATGGGTAGAGTAATGGGGGAAAAAGGGGACAACTGTAATTGAACAACAATAAAAAATTTAAAAAGAGAATCAAGTTACATATTGTTATATTACTGTGTATTTGCCAATGATTTTTCATAACAGCACCAAAATTCTCATAATTTTATATGCAAAAATATTAAACTCCCTACAATTTTGTTAGAAAATATACAGTATGAGTACTCCTGATGCTGACATTAGACAGCAGATAAATTGTTCATACAATGACCAACAGGGACATTGTCACTATGCATTTAAGGTACAGGGTGTTCATTTCAGAACCTCAAATAACAGTGGCACCATTACAGAAGGCAGGCATTCATAATCCCATGCATATCATACGATGAGGACCAACAGTCAAAGGCTGAGAGTATGGTATCAAAGAATGGCCAAGGGCACTGACTGTGGAGGTGGGGGTTCTGAGAGGGAATGCTTTTCCACCACTCCTGATGTTTTCTTCCATGTATAGAGAGCTCCATGAGCAAGATATTCCTAGCTACTCACTGAGAAACAGAGTATAAAGGACATGGGGATGTTTCCTGTCTCACTGATAAAACATGGTATAGGTTGAACATACCTCAGTATAGGCTATAGCATCCTAATTAAAGGGAAAAGGAGAGATTATAAAGGTGGTCTACATAGAAAGGAACAAATCTGTTAAAAAGTGATGCATAGTTTAATTTAAAATTTGTACCCAAACAGAGTTCCACTGAGAGAGCAGATTTCCTTATCCTTGGCCCATGGCCATAAAATGCCAGTGGTACCCCCCTTCATTAGAGCAACCAAAACACCCCTGTGTCTTTAAAAATTTCAAACATAGTAGTATCACCCTCAGCTAAGGCCCTTTGTTATATTTGTAGCCTGGCACAAATAGATGACTACATGCATGATTAAGAATGTATTTATGCTTTCTTTTACAAGCCTGCCCTGAATAATAACTAGTAATTCAGAAGAAGCAGTATAGAATTGTTTTGGAATGAGAAAAATCTGTTTTGGAATTCTGACTTCTCTTAAGAAATTTAATTTATTGAACTCTAAAAGAGGGCAAAAATTATACATTCCTGGAAGATTTTCAGTGAGCATTAAGTGAGCTAGTGCACATAGATAATACACAGAAATTTCTGGCATTCTTCTACCACATTAAAAAATGTTGAATGAATTGTGTCAGTTATTATTATTGATTTTTATGTTGTTATTGTTGCCTATAACTCTTAATTACAATGCTGCATTCAGATATTACATTATTCTATGGAGACCTAGAAATGCAAATTTTAAACATGCAGTGACTCAGCAGGTTCCAAATAAATGCTGTGACCACCAGTTTTATAGTATGCATTGAAAATATTCTGCAGCTGTATCTTCAAAAGTTTAGAATAAAGTGGAAACTTGCATAAATCTTAAAAATGTATGAGATGCAGAAAAGTTCAAGGAACGTGGCAAGGCACATGCAGAAAAGCCATCTCCACGTTGAGCTCTATGTTTTTCAAGCAACTAAGGCCTCACTTTGTCATTGCTACCTTTTTTCTTTGTTTGTTTGCTTTTCCTTTCTCCTTTTGGACAGCTTCAAAAGATTTTTTTTTTTTTCCTAGGTAGCATTGGGTAGCAGCTGTTCAGGCACCATGGAAAGTGTTTTAATGATAAGGAAGCCCTGAGACAAGGACCTTCCATTTTTGGAAAAACAACACGCAATGGAGATTTTACAGTGTTCCTTGTCAATCATCCCCCTAACTTGCAAGGTTCCCTCCCTGTGATCATCTGGAATCATGAGCACACAGATGAAAAAATAGTACATGCCTTCCCTGACATGTCCCTAGGAACACGTTCTTTCTCTTTTTTTACTTTCAACATAGAGAAGAAGGAGGAAAGAGTAGAATTAAACCTTGCTATCGTGACTGCAAGAAGCATTGTGCAGCAATATCAGATGCTTCCTGAAGCAGCGGGGTGCAGAATTTACCATCCTAATAGTTGGCACCAGAGATTCTCCTCAAGAAGAAATTTTAATAAAAAATACCTTGATCAGTTTTTCAGAATGGAAGTCAAATGTGAAGGCAAGAGTTTAAAGGAGAAAATAAAAGAAGAAATAGCTAAACCATTCAGCATAGAAAACTAAAGGAGGGTCTGTTGGAAGGGTAACACTAAGGAAAACAGAGAATGAGAGGAGAGAGAGGTTGAGACTGAAAAGTCTAACAGGAGGCTGCAGTCTGCAGAAATTCAGGATGGTGGAGGGTATGTGATGAGGCTGAAAGAGGATACTCCATATTCTATGTTCTTTTTCAATTTTCCCTTTATCTACCAAAATGTCTAATGAAGTCTCATGCAATCACACATCCTTGTGAGCCAAGCCTGTGAAGTAAGGCACAGGCATTATCAAGAAGCAGTAGGAACAGGAACCTTGCAGCTGTTGATGAGGGGCAGCTGTTTGACTCTCTAGGTGGTGACTTGCCACCGAGTGATGGATAATTCTCACAGCAGTTCTGGGAATAGCACCAAAAAGCAGCAGAAGTGACTGCAGGTGGGTTGAGATTAGCCCACTTTTCTCCAAAAGCCCAGAGAGGTCATCTCAGCTACTAGAAGAAGGATAACATCTGAGTTGTGTAAATTAATGTCTCTGGCTGCTGAAATGAAAAAGAAGACAAAAATATCTTCACATCAGTCTTCCCTATATTCAATTATACTACCCTTCTTTGTTGGCTGAATAGGCCATGTGTATTCATCTTCTGGGCCTATGACTCTGCTGTCCATTTCTCTGAAATGCTCCCCTTCAAGCATGGCTAATTTTTGTCCATCCAAGCATGGGCTCAAACAAGATCAATGAGACCTTCTCAAGATACCTCTCTAAAGAACCTCCCCTCCCATCAACACAGCCAATTTGTATAACCTCATCCTATTCTACTATTGTCATAGACCACAGAACCACCCAATACTTTTTAGTTTATTTGTTGTATTTCATTGAATACAAGAGGTGATCGATTACAAGATGCATTATTATTTTGTGTATTCCTAAGAAAGTAAAAGGCTGTCAATTAAAGTAAGGAAATATATATTTTTTTTTTTACTATTTTGAGTTCTGATTGTATACTAGATGAAGAGTCTCTTTTAAGTCTTATTAGCCATTGATTTTTATCACATATCACTCTTTTACATACCTAAATAGAAGATATAAGTACAATATATCATTTATTGTCTTGCAGTAAAACACTAAGATGTAATCTTTCCAAAATGAATTTAGCTTCATTAATATCAAATTTAAGTGCTCTCTTCTTCGCCTTTCTGCAGCAATAATGTTTTTGTTTTAAAGTCAAATTATAGTGTAATTTTCTCAAAGACATTTCAAATGGCCACTAAACTCAACATGTGTACACATAACATAACTCAATTAGAAAAAAAAATGCCCATCTTTATGGACATCAGCAGGAAATAACAGCTATGTCAGACTGCCACCTGGAAAATGGTAGGAAATATATCTTCAACTATAAGCTGCATCTGACTTGAATTTGCTGAAATGTGAAACAAATTGTGTATTTTAGAAGCAGCACAACAAGCTCACTGATTATTTACCATTTCTCTCATGGTCTTTCCATTTTTAAAATATAACACCTATGACAGCAGGATCCTTGCCTATAGCATATCCTGACAGCCTAGAACACAGTAGGAACTAAAATATATTTATTCAAAGAATGAGATGTGTTTTCTCTTAAAGTTGATGCTTTACCACTCAGAGAGAGGTAGGATGGGGGAAGAGTTATAAATGCAATTTCTTTGTCATCTTACAGTGACTGGCATTTCTGGTCTAGTAATTGTGTCTTAAATGTTGCTGACACCAATGAGATGAAATGCCACCTAATTTCCCTAGTCAGACACAATGTACAGGTATTTTCCTTTAAGTGTCCTAGATGACAATGAACTGTAAAAAAACAAAGGAAAAGAAAAAGAAAAAGAAAGGAAAATCAATCAATCAATCAATCAATCCACCACTTGGTGATCCACACTCTGGTGAGATAACATCTAGGCTAAAATTCTCATTTTCAGGGACCTAGTAAGGCAGAGATAAAACTGACAAGTGGCACCAGGATGAATTTTTGGAGGAATCTACCACAGAGATGCCACTAGAAACATGTGAACCTTGTTCAAGTTCAAGCAAGCTAGAGATTTGGAGAGCAGGCTGACAGCTGTCAGGAGGTGAGGGGCTGTGAAGGAGGGGTGGAGGGATTGAGCAAATAATAAAAAAACCCTCAAAAACTAAAATAAAAATAAATTTTCTATACCTAAGGAGAAAAAAGACAGAAATCTAGAGAATTAAAAGCCCTCTTGTCATGGCAAGCATGTCACCAGGGAGGAAAGTATCAAAAATGAAGGTAGTATTAGATAAAATGCTCAACTTGTTATCCAATTAGATGACTTAATTCACAATACTTATTCTTCAATCAATTTCTTATTGTTTTCTTTGATGTTCCCTATTTGTACTTCCCTACAGAGTAGACAGATAAGAGTCTGTATAAAATTCAATGAAAACCATGCGTCTTTTTTAAAAAAAATCTGCATAAGTAATATAATCCTGACATGTATATACCCAGATGAATTAAGATATTACCATAAGTACTTGTTTTCTTTATTCCCTGCTTTGTACAGGGAATACAGATGTAACAATATACTAACCTACTCATTACAGACAGATAGAAAATGCTGAGTGACCTCAGTCTGGGTTGCCTGTAGCCTCTTGTGCAAATCTCTTTACATGGGGGCTCCTCTTTCATAGTGATTTGTTTTTCCTGGTGTTTCCTATTTGTATTATGTTTTAAATTCTCCTCTTTATATTCTATAACATGGAGAAAGAAGGCTTATAAAGTCATTCTATAAGAAAAGTAGTCTACTAAGCTAGTTACTACAGGTAATATAATTTTATACAGCATTATTTTTAAAAAGCCTTTATACTGAAATTTTATGCTCTGTGGAGACAACTACCTTCTCCCCATGTAACCAAAGATTAGTCTTACAGGGAGATTATAAGAGAACAATTAGCTGACTTGTCAAAATAAAAAATATGTATCCTTAATACTAAACTTACCTTTCCATGATGTTTTGAGAATATACTAAATGATCGATGTGATTGTACAATGCATTATACAGTCATTGTATTAGTCAGAATGGGGTTGATTATGTCATAGCAACAAAAAACCTTGACTTGCCAGCATCTTAACTCATAGCTTGTTTCTAACTGACAGGAAGTCTAGGTAGTCTGGGTGATGTTCTTGTAGCTGCACAGTTTGGAACTTCAAGGTTGCTAAGTAGGAGAAGATCCATATAGAAGTGACAATTGATTCTTGACTGCCTGAGCCCAGAATTGACAAAGGTCACTTCAACTACTGTCCACTAGCTAGAATTAGTTATGAAGATTAAATTTATAAGCAAACAATAATTCATAAAGTAATGTCTAGCCTATAGTAATCAATGATTTTAGTTATATTAATATTATATTTAAATATTACTTCTATTTATTATTATATTGATATATCAAAATGTTACCATTTCATTATGATTATTATCTCAATATTATCAATATATATAACAATTCAGTTTTTTAATTGACTTTGAATCCTGGTCATTTTTTATAGTATTTCCATAAACAATAGAAAATTGACTAAGGTGAATCAAAATTTTCTTGAGATCAATGACACATCTTACTTAAATAATAAACATATAAGCCCTTTAATCTGAACCTCTGTTAGTGAACTGCAACTAACAGAGAAAATGTTGTATAAGTACTTATAAATATTAATTTTTCTTTATCAGTCATATAGTTTCATCACAATGCTGGTGTTACCATCAAATAATGCTAAAATGTGACAATAAATTTTTATTCTACATCCTAGTAAAATCTGCTGTGCATGTACTTCAGGCCATGCATGGCTACAGAGTTTCTGAGAGCCTGGAGAAGTGGAGTCACAGCCTGGGTTGGGTGAGCAGTGTGCAGATCAGTGCCCCAGAAGAAGTGTTTTCTTGTCCTGTCACTCTCATACACAGTCTTGTCTCTTTCCATCTACAGTTTAGCTGAAGGTATCTAAATGCCTTAGAAAAATACCTTGGAAGTGATCCATTTCATTAGATAATTTATTTTAGTTTGTTTAAAAATAAAGAACAGAAATGTTAGAATTTTTGAGACTGTATTTCTTGTTAACAAGATTAACACAAAACAGTTTTACTGCTTTTAATTTTACCATTTTACTGTCCAGTACCCAGTCCACCAGTGGGTTTTGTTAGCTCTCTCCTAAATACAATCCCATATGAATGCCTAATCACTATGTTGTACAGCTGAAACTAATATAATGTAGTATGTCAACTGTATTGAAAAATAAATTAAAGAAAAAGAAAAAAAAAAACAAAACAAAACAAAACAAAACTACCATCTGAATTCTTCTACTTGTCTCCACCTCTCTGGCTCCCATCCTAAACCGAGCTACCATTATTTCATTATTTCTTGCTTGAATTACTCCATCTGACCCCTAACCAGTTTGTTTCTACTCTTAACCCACCCATACCGTCTCCCCACCATAACAATCTATTTCCTCCAACAGCCAAACTGATTTGAGTAAAATTATGCAACATGAGAACTTTGAACTTCCTATGTTTAAAAAAAAATCTTATTTGGCCTACGAAAAAAAATAAAACCTAAAAGATCTTCTTTTCCATTATCACTCTAGGTTTCCCTCTCCATGTGCATAAGTTTCTTAAGGCTGCTTGTAACACATGACTTCAAACTATTTGCCTTGAAACAGCAGGGATTTCTCTTTCACAGTTCTGGAGACCAGAAGGCCAAAATCAAGGTGTGGAATGGGCCAAGCACCTTTCAGAAGCTTTAGGAAAAAAACTGATTCCTTGCCTGTTCCAGCTTCTGGTGGTGGCCAGCCTTCTACTGCTCACGACTGCATCACCCCAATCTCCGTCTTTAACTTCACATTCCCTTCTCATCTTTTGTAGGTCTGCTCTTCTGTCTCTGTCTAATCTCCAGCTGCCTCTCTCTTAGAATATTTGTGATGGCATTCAGGAACCACTCAGAAAATGCAAAATCTCCTCTTAAGATCTCCTCTTAAGGTCTTTAACAATTACATCTGCAATTTTTTTTTCCCATTTAACATTCACAGGTTGCAGGAATCCTGGTATCCTTTGGCAGACCTTGCTCAGTGCACTGGATTTCTCTCCGTTCCCCTGCCTTTAGGTGTTTGCACTTACTGTTCCCACTGCTTGGGATACTCTTTCTCCCAATCTTCGTAAAACCTATTCCTTGATATAATTTGGGTCTTATTTCAAATGTCACTTCCTAAGAGTTTATTCCTCTACAACCCACCTAGTATTTTTACCTATTTACCCAAGTTATTATCACAATTCCCTGTTTTATTCTTTCTAAGGTACTTCTAACTTTTGAAGACAATCTTACTTACTTATGAGTGTCCTTTGCCTCTTCTCCCTTAGAACGCTAGTTCCATAAGAGTAGTAGTGACTTTGCCTTTCTTGGCCCTTATTGTATATCTAGGACCTAAAAAAAAGGGCCTGGTACTATGATAAGCAGTCAATTATTTGTTAAATAAATGAAAAATTAAATGATTGCCAGCATCCAATCAAATTGAACCTTAGCTTTGATTAATATATTGAATCTTTATAATTCAAAAATAATGAAAAAGTAAGTGTAAATAATTTCTTCAAGATCTCAGCAGGACTTTATAAACTATGAATATTTTTGAGAGCTGAAGGCACTTCTACAGCTAAACTTTTTGTGTGCTTTTTTAAGTTGTAATGATAAGCCAAGTTTTGAAGTATATCATTACAGTTCCAGCCTGTATGCTGAAGAGAATGCAGCAAAAATTCCCAAATATTCACAAACTTGTCTAGTATAAGTAATGGAAATGCTCAGCATATGCAAGTGTGATGGTGGTATTTGTGACAAAAGCCCTATTTCTCTGAAAATGCTATCCTCATTCAGAACCTTACTACCATGTTTTACTATGGGCATCCACTTTCTAATTTGTAGCAATGAGTTTTCTTTCTTTGAATCAAACAGCAATAACAATATAATTAGTATTTATTGACATGCTACTATGTCATATAATGCACTAAGTATAGAGACCAGTTATATAATGCATGAATGCAAGATCAGTGTTATGATCCCATTATATAGATTAAACCCCCCCAAAAAAAATTACAAAAACAACAAAATGGAGGCTCAAAGAGGCTGTATAACCTATTATGTGGCAGAACCCTGAGCCCTGATGTATCCTCATTCCATGATCTTGTGCATATCATTTACCAGAGACATGATCTGGTAAAACTGAAAACACCTGGCAGCATTCAGAATGAAACTCTTAACTACTAATTCAACCCCATGCTGGGACAGAGAGCTGGGCAGGTCACACCCATGCTCACACCTTATTTTACCTAATGAATCTCTGACAACCACGTGTATTTCTATAACATTAATCATTCCTATCACCTACTAATGAGACATTCAGAAAGCATGAAAGTAGCAAGCACATTTTTAAGAGTTCTGTGTTCAGCACCCTTTGCAAGTATAAATCCAGCTGTGCGTATATGAATAGGTGGTTAGGGGTTATACACACATGCACACTCATATATATACACACACACACAATGCCATCTTTGGAGTACTACATACTGTGTAACTGCTGCAAAATAGTAATGGATTATTGGCCTAGCTGGTGTAGCTCAGTGGATTGAGTGTAACAGGCCTGTGCACCAAAGGTTGCCAGTTTGATTCCTAGTCACAACACATGCCTGGGTTGTGGGCCAGGTTCCCAGTAGGGGATGAGTATGAGGCAACCACACATCGATGTTTCTCCTTCCCTTTCTTTCTCCTTCCCTTTCCCTCCCTCTAAAAGTAAATAAATAAAATCTTTTTTAAAAATAATAGATTATGCACAATAAACACTACCTTTAATTTTTTTCAGATGCTAAGTGTCTCTAAGGAAATATATCCTATTAATCATAGTCAGAACATCCTAAGTATACTATTAAAATAAATTATTGTGTTGGATTAGAAAATGTATTACATATACAAATAGAATTGTAAACTGGGGTAATAAGCCTCATAACAAGCCCAATTCATTCAAGTGGTACAATCTCAGGAACACTAAATATGAGGAGTCACACTGTGGCTTTGACCACCTGAAGGTACCCAGTCTGAAGGACTGATTGAGTCATTCGGACATCTGTTCATATATATTAAGCTCCTCCATATATAGGGTCATGCGCTAAGCTCTGAGAACCATATTCCATGTCCTTAGAAGCTTAGAGTCAGTATTTTGTTAAGATCAGTATCTTAATTAAGGGTAATTCAGTTAAAAGCAGTAAGAAGAGCCCATTGCTAAGCTTTGGTAAAAAGAGAAACCTAGGGGCAGACACAGAGAGGTCTCCTGGAGCCCAAGGCAGTATGTTTACTCAGGCTTCCTGAGTGGCTGAAAGGAATCACTCAAAGTCAGAAACAGAGCTCTACTCTCTGCATCCCCAACAGGGCCCAAAGAACTGTATGTCTCCAATCCCCTTTCTTTTTTCAGACTCACTTTCTTTACTTTTGTATGCATAGAATGGAAAGCAGTTATTCACCACAGTTTAGCTTTCAGTGATTTCCTCATCTCATTAGTGTTTCTGAGTCCAAATTCCAGCTTTCTGTTAGAGGGAATCTGGTGGCCCCAGGCTGAGTCAGTTTCTCCTTGTCCTGTGCCCTGAGGCCAGTGAGGTAGGCCAGGAGATTTACTCTCAGCAGGGATTTCAGTTAGTCTCTCTCTGAGAAGGGTCATAGGCAAAAGAAATAAACTGGGCACTGTGTCTGTTACATTAGTTATTAGGAGACCATATTTAGTTGGTACAATATCCATAAAAGTGCAATCCATGCAACAAAATAAGTTCTAAATAAAGGGTAGCTATATTCTTCAGAGTCTATTATATCACACATTCTTAGGTGTTATGGGAAAAGTAAGCTCAAAGATCTGGGGAAGCCCAGTGCAGGGGCTATGGTCTCAGTTTTGAGATAATTCAAAAAGGCTTGCAAGATGAGCTGGTGAAAGATAAGGAATTTTACAGGTAATGATGGGAGTTTGTGTGAGAGGAGGAGGAAATCCATTCAAAAATGGTGCAGCATATAAGAAATCCCAGAGGAGAGGTGAACATATCATTTTCCAGAAATACCACATGGTGGTATAGTATGCCAGAACCCCAGGGTGTATGTTTGAGCAAAGGCTGGGTAAGTAGATGAGGCTTGAGAGGCATAAAAAAATCAGAACATGGGTCTTATTCAGAAGTTAGAACTCAATGACATTGAGAAATTTTAATAAGAGAAGAACCTGATCTGATTTTCACCTTTTCCTTGCAGTGCAGAAGACTGAATTAGATGACAACAGAAAGGGACATGGGGAATCTCAGTTAATAAGAGCATCATTCACGAAAATAGAGGTTACCAAAGGGCAAGCCACTTAGGAAAGGCTGAGATGTGTAGTTTTGTGCCTGATGAATTTGAGGTACCTGAAAGACAGCTATGAGGGGCATACAAAGGAAAGGTGAGGGTCTGCATGCAACAAAGAGGCTTAGGAAATGGGGGGAGGGCTAATGACAAAATACAGGGTATGCCCAAAGTAGATTTAAGTTGTAAGTATGGGAAACACAAGAGTTTATCCTTGTATTATTTGTTTATTTTTGTATCATTTTTTTCTTTTAAAGCACATGCTTTTATTTATTTATTTATATTTTTATTGTGGTTCAATTAAAGTTGTCCCAATTTTTCTTCCGTTACTCTTCCCTGCCCCACCCACTCCCCCAACCACAGCTTCCTCAGTCAGTCCCCACCCTGTTGTCCATTACCATGGGTCATGGGTCCTTTATACATATTCCTTGACTGGACCCTTCCCCTTCTTTTCCACGTCACCCCCATCCCCCATCCCCTCTGTTTTCTGTCAGTTTGTTCCTTATTTCCATGTCTCTGGTTCTATTTTGCTAGTTTGTTTGTTCTGTTCATTAGGTTCCACTTATACATGAGTCATATGGTATTTGTCTTTTGCCACCTGGCTTGTTACACTTAGCATAATACTCTTATTTTCCATACAAACTTTTCTAAATCTCCTTTTACTCCACACTGTATATAAAATATATGCACCAATAGACTGCAGGAGTACAGAAGTGAAGCCATAAACTCTTGGGAAAACTAGGGAAAGATGCTCATAGAGCAACATTGGGTTTCAGTGGGAAAAAGACAAAGGGAACTCTAGGCAGAAGGTGCAATGGGATGGGAAGGTAGGGATTGGGTATTTTTAACAGAGAGGAAGTGAAAATGCAGAGGCAACTCTGTGAGCTTTGGAATCTGATAAAGGAGGATACGGGGTACCACTCAGTTTTCTTGTACCTAATACCCACAATTTTCTCCATGATTCAGGCCTTGGAGACTAGAAAGCCAAGAGAGCCAAGGCTATATATGACTTAAGGGTCTAGTTATGATCTTTCAATGGTTCTAGAGACACAAAAATAAAACATCTCTAAAATGATATTTGCAGGCATCCAGGTAAGCACGGCAGATTGAACAAGCATGTGTGTTTACTTTCTCTTCCTCACAAAAACCACGAATCATCACCTTCCAGTAAAAAGCCCATAAGTGATGTCCAGAATGACAACTGTAGAAACAGCAGCATATGAGAAGAAATAACAAAACAACTGCCAATTAAAGGGAAAAAAAAAAGTGATCTGGGAATTGGAACTGTGCACATAGAAAGGGACTGTTAGAACCATGGTTCATTATGGCAAACCATGAGAGGCTTCTGACTGATTTTTTTAACTATATGCACACATTAATTTGGCAAAAATAAACACTTTACAATTATGATATCAATAACATGAGAATGAAGTTCAGCTTGCATGTAACTTTTCACAAATATGTTTGCCAATAATAAATAACATGAAAAGGGTAATTATGCCACACTAAACCTATGTTAACATTTAATCTGTAAGGTGTGTTCACCCTGCACCAATACCAACCTGTCAGCAATTTTATGCTTTACTGCAGATAAAATATAAAGAATTATCCTGCATGTCAGACTGAGTACTTTTAAGAGATACTCGAACATTTGAGTCAACATCCTAAAAGATTTTAGTAATATTTTACTTAAATATATCATAAAATTTTAGAACTAGAAGGGATGTAGAGTCTATATAGACCCGTGTTCTTGTTTTGCACATGGGAAAACTAAGTACAACTCTAGAGAATTTGGCAGAGGTCAGACAGCTTGGTGTTGCTTGTGCTCTGACAACAATGCAGAGTTTCTTCTCATCTTCATTCTTCTACACCAGCATTTCTCAAGCTCTCTGGTCTACTGAACACCAGGCTCATTATACTAAATATCCTGCACAAACTATTAACACTATTTTAAATATTAAGTACATTTTTAGCTTGTCTGTTGTTTACAATTTTGGTAACAAAATGGGATCTTTAAACATTGGATCAACACGGAACTGCATCCTAAATAAATAAAATTCTCCTTATGATACAACAGTGAGTAAGAGAGATTCAATCCTGACCCTTCAATAGCATATCAATATATGGGAGGAAAGGGGTGCATTAAATAAAAATGTAATGAAGCATGATGACTGGCACTAAACACACTTAATGGGAATGGGAACATTTTGCAAATACAGTCACAGACAGAAAATTTATGGTGTTGTTTTGAGAATAAAAGAGGTAAAGCATTTTAGATGAATTTTACCATGGACACAAGGAAAAATTACAGGACTCCAAAAATGTGTGGATCCCTTTTAGTGCTCCATACCTTTATAAACTATAGTCAATTTGATAAATCTCACTTTTTGCCAAAGACCATCTTGGCATATTGACTGGATCACTGACTGATGATGCTGCCTGACTTCCACATAACAAATTCTGTCATGACTGATTGTGGCCTTTCATTGTACCTAGAGTTATTCTGCTAGTGATGTACACCACCTTTTTGTCACTTCTTACTTATTTAATGTCTGACATTCTCTGTCTGGAATTCCATCACTCTTGTCTTTCCCAACAGGCCTCCTTAATACCCAGTTTGAGCTGCCTTCTGTCACCTTTGTTGACCTCCATCTGCCACTCCGACACCACCCTGTTTCAGAGTAAAAAGCTTCTCCTCCACAGAGTAATTGCAGGGCTTTGCACTGCCTATGCCCAACCCTGTCTCTCCAGAAGAGAATGAGCTCCTGAGAGCAGAAACCATGCCCACTCATCTTTATACTCCACATTTAGCAAACACTTGCTAGACTGGAGGCCTTCCACAGCTGATGTTATGAGAATAAATATTTTTGAATATTTTATTAAGAAAAATGGTATAAATCTATAAGTTGTAAGAGCTAATGTACTGTAATAATTCTATGTGTTAAAGAAAAAATGAAATGATGTTTATTACTTTCCCAAGTACCAGATTTATTAAAGAAAAAATAGACAATAGATTCTAACTTACACAAAACTGCTCATTAAAATAAAACACTTTAAAGAAAATCTAATGAAAAAATCCACATTTATGAAGCAGTTATGTCAGGCAGAAATTTGCATTAGAAAAGGTGTCACTATATAACTCTTTTAAACAGCAAAATCTCTGGTTAGATTAATTTTGTTTTCCCCTTGTTTAAAATATTTTGACTCTCCAATTGTGTTAAATAAGTTTATATGTTTCCTCCCACCCCATGTGTATTATCAAGACTATATCTGGGTTCATATATACACATATATATTTATTTATTTATTTATATTTAAATTGTTCTATTATTTGATTAGGGAGAAACCCAAATGAATAAAGTATAAGTTCTTTAGTTCCTTACTACTAAATATGGTTGACAAGCAGTGCGGACACCAGGAAGAAACTTGTTAGATACAGAATCTCAGGCCCTGTCAGACCTCCTGAATCTGCAGAATCTACATTTCAACATGATCTCTGGATAATTAACATTCACAATAAATTTTGAGATGCATAACTTTAGTCCATGAACCTTTCCTTCTTTGTGCTCTACATGTGTCACTTCAGAATAAAGAAATTAAATATCCAGTATTAAACATATAGTACAGTTATACAGTGCATTGTATGGTACTTTGAATTTTTCATAGTACTTTTAAATACATATGAGCTCCTTTGATTCTTTCACTATCTGCTCTAATGATACTATAGAATCATATTCTTTCCAGTTGATATATGATCCAAGGGGATTGCATAGTTAGTGAGAGAATGGGAATCAAGAATAGGACAGCTAATTCTTAATGCAAGGATCTGATGTGCCACATCACATCCTCTGAGCATAATCCATGGCAGGGGAGAGGGCATATAATAACTTTTAACAGAAATAGCTAACAAGTAAAAGTAACAGACAATAAATGGAAAAAGAGCACCAGGTGCCCCCACAAAAGCTACTATCTGAT
Source organism: Anoura caudifer (assembly GCA_004027475.1). Lineage (NCBI taxonomy): Eukaryota > Metazoa > Chordata > Mammalia > Chiroptera > Phyllostomidae > Anoura > Anoura caudifer. The sequence continues at coordinate 45,360 of PVKU01007164.1, forward strand.
AAATGGTGAAAGAACAGGTGTATATGGGTCTGAACTCAACTAGAAATAAGCTGTGGGACAACAATCTAATCACAAACTCTAAAGACTAACACCAAAGTTATATGCAGAAGTTATTCTTTCAGTAGGACAAAGTGTGATCTAGTGAGTTTTCACCTGAAACAACAAACACCTTGTAAAATGACATATTTAGAAGCAACTGCCTATTTTCTTGGTCAATAAAGAAAACTCTCTTCCCTGAAAACCACTGTTAACACTACATACAGTGACAAAGCTTTTGGCTTTTACCATGTCTAAATAAATAACTTTATCTGAACAAAAACAAAAAAAGAAATATCACATAATTACTCAGGCTACTGTGCAAATTAAATCCTAATTAAGCCATTTAAATATCAAAACAAATATAGCACAAAATTGTAATACCAGTTAGCATTTTGTTTATCAGTCATTACCACAAAATAAAGTGCAAATATAACCATGTTATTTTAATAAGGTCATAATTAGAGCAAATTACTTTAGCACAAAATGCAAAGAATAAAATTTACATACCATTATTTCAACAGAGATGACGTAAGGAGCTTGGGGTCACTTACAGTTAGTGCATGAACATAGAGAAACATACATGGTGTAAATGTACAGCAGCTTTTTGATCCATTCATTTACTAATGAGTACTTAGGCATTTACACAACTAAATACTACACCGCAGAAAGAAAGAAGGAGCTCCCACCCTTTGCAACAGCATGGATGGAACTGGAGGGTATTATACTAAGTGAAATATGCCAGGCAATGAAAGACAAATACTATATGATCTCACTATGAGTGGAACTTAATGAACAAGAAAAACAAATGAGCAAAATAGAACCAAAGATATGGAAATAAGGAACAAATTACAGAGACCAAAGGGATGGGGGAGGAGGAGGACAGGGGAGAGGAGGGGAAGGGTCTCATCAAGGAGCGTGTGTAAAGGACACATGGTAATGGACAACAGGGTGTGGGCTGACTGAGGACATGGGGTGGGAGCAGAGAGGTGGGTAGGTGGAGCAACGGAGAGCAATGCGGGAAAATTGGGATAACTGAAATTGAACAATAAAAAATAAATTTTAAAAAAGTATAATGACAAATAGGAAAGCCTCAATGCAGTCCGAACTGAGAAATTGGGTGTTCTCATTTTCTGTTCACTTAAGCTGTATGTTTGAGAATAAATTTAATAATTACACTTTGGGGAAAAAAGAAACATACAAAGGAAATTTAGTCTTCTTTTTCTTTTTCCTAACATTTAAAGGAAAGAGTCTTCTAAGATTATAACCTTGGAGACATTCTCTTTTTCCTTTTCCCTTTCTTCCTTTCATAGCCTCACCTTTAAATGCAGATAACTCTAATACCAAACTCTCTCTGGATACCAACAGTACATTTCTAACTGCACCTCCTTCTGCACATCACATTGGCAGCTGAATATTCAAATCTGATCATTATTTCTACCTTCTAATTTCTCTATTGTTGTTAATGTCCTAACCCTTTCTCGGTTATGCAGTTATCCAGGTAGTTGGAAAATATCCAGTGGAATCTCTGGATCAGCTCCAATGTTTGTTTGATTTTACTGCTGAAATCTCTCCCTTTTCATTCTCCTGACTAGTATTTGTATATAGGCTTTGATGGTGTCTCACTTGGGCTATATTAATAGCTTCCTATTTGGTTCCCAATTCATTTTAAAATGGCTGTCCAGTATCAAAGGGCCTCCATGGTCTGGTCCCCTGGCCCCATCTGATGCTTGCTTGTTTCTCTCTCCCATTCTCTGCATGCTACTGCTTTTGGATATTTTTCCTTGTTACCCACATGCTTTCTTTTTCTTAGAGAAGAGATGCTCCTACAACTCTGCTTAGTCTAGTTTCTCAGTCTGTAATGCTTGCCCCAAATCCAGCTTTTAAGGTCTTCATTTGCCCTGGCTAGTATGGCTCAGTTTGTTGGATCATCATTCTGTAGCTGAAGGGTGTGAGTTTGATTCCAGTCAGGGCACATGCCTAGATTGTGGATTTGCTCACTGGTTCTGTTGTGTATGGGAGGCAGCCAGTCGATGCTTCTCTCTTGCATCTATATTTCTCTCCCTTTCTCTTCTCTCTAAAACCAGTAAAAAAATGAAAGTCCTCAGTTGAGGACAAAAATAAATAAATTAAAAATAATAAAATAAAAAATTTAAAAAAATGTTCTCATTTGTAATGGGTTATGATGGCATCCCAAAGGATATGTCTACACTGAAATTTTTGCATATTACCTTCTATAGCCAAAAGTGTGTTTAAGTTTAGGATCTTGAGTAAGAAGTTTATCCTGGATTATTCACATGAATCCTACATACAGTCTCAAGTGTTCTTATATAAGAAACCCAAGGGATAGTGGATGCACAGAATGGGGATGACAATGTGACCATGAACACAGAGACTGAAGTGATGGAGACAGAGATTGGAGTGATACAGCCAACAGCCAATGGAGGTGTGAAACAGATTCTCCCCTGGCCTCTGTAGGTTGTATGGCCTTGATGGCACCTTGGTTTTGGACTTCTGCTCTCCAGAACTGTGACAGAATACATTTCTGTTGTTTTTAAGTCACCAAGGTTGTGGTAAGTTGACACAGCAACCCAAGGATACTACTATAGCATCCTTACAGTCTAGTTCAAATGCCATCTTCAGTTACATAAAAGGATTTCTGACTTTCTGAGTTTGGTGACTCTCCCTAGTTAGAACTATTCCACCATCATGTTTTAACATGTACTATATTAATTAACACTACCATATTAATGGCACCATATATATTTATATTTTGCATGAGTATATTTGTAACATATGTAATGTGATACATATGAACATATAAATAAGTCTGAGGGTACCTATACATATATGTATAAAATACTATCACACATCTGGATATATGTGTATATATTCTAATACACATATTTCTATCCCTAGATGATCTAATTGTTTTTTTAAATCCCCATCTTATCTAGCACAGCACCATACTAACAAAAGATGCTCAGTAAATATTGTCAAACAAATCAATAAATATTCAAGTCTTCTGTGAATTCTCTTATCAGAAAGTCCTCAAGTTCTTGATGTAGTTAAGTGAGAATTTGAGATGTGACTGATCGTACTTCATAAACATCTAAGGCCTTAAGAACTTCTTTGTTACAAGAATAAGGGACAGGTTTCCAGCAAGTGATAACAACTCTTCTAAAATCCTCCAGAAAATACAGACTGTTCATAACTCACACCAGCATGGCCAGTGTCTCCTGTGAGATTCAACATTATGATGCATCGAGGAGCAACAACATAAGCCTTGGCACTGCACCTCCATCCCAGTTTCAGAACCTGCTCTTAAGGTGTCCTAAGTGAAGTCAGGGAATCATTCCTGTTACTATAGGGAATGTCCCAGGGAAGAGAGTTGCTCCCAGAAACCAACATGCCTCAGACTTCCTCCCTGGGGCTGAGATCATGGTCTGCTCCCACAGCTCACTGAAAAATGATGGCTTCATTTTTAGGGAGCTATGGAGGTTTTCCTTAATAATAGAGTTTCATTTTTATTAATATTTTGTAAGGAAAATAAATTGCTTTCTCTAGTAAACATGATGTTTTAAAAGGTCTGCTGTATTTTTATATGTGTTTTTTATTATAGGGAGTTATAATTCTTTCTGTGGTATAAGGAACACTCCTGATCAGGAATTGTTTGCTGGGGCTATTTCAGAAAAAAAAAAAAAAACATTCATTAGAGAATAAGATTCATATTAAAACCAGTATCTATGTTTAGCCTACACATTTCTGAACAAGCTGGAGGGAGCGAACCTAAATAGAAAGGGTTTTGAGCCAATGCTTGTAGAATAAAGTGGAAATTGTCCATCTTGGAATTATTTGATTTTAGCCTTCATGAAAATATAAAATCTGGCAGCTAACTGGACTTTTAAGGTTTGGTTTAACCCATTTGTTTCTATCCTTGGAGACATTGTTTACATTTTATGGCTACTCAAAGTTCTTTCAGGAAGAGGTGACGAACCATCCCAGCAGTGATTCCTAGGATGGAGTACCCTCCTCAGTGCTCCTGGCTGGCATGTTCAGCTCTCAGTCTGTACTCTGCTGCATGTAACCTACTGGCCTGCAGCATCTCCCCACCAAATGGGCTACTGCAGGGGAGAATCGTGTCTCTCTTGCACTCAAATGCCTGGCACACGGTAGATATTCAGTACAGGACTGGTGAATCAAGCAAAACGTGCTCCCAAAGTACTGCTTTAAATGCAGGAAAGAATTTGCATTTTCTTCTTTGGTTACAGTATAACTTATTTGTCTACTTTTCAAATTTTATTAGGATTATTTAAGGCAGCTTAAGTTCCTATCCTTTTTTCTTAAGACTAGTTTGTATTTGCATACATATTGCTTTCAGACTTTAAAGAAAGATTTGACTGGCAAGCCAGAAATAGATTTCATCCTGTCTTCCAACTTTATTAAGATTCATGTTTTTATATACAAAGAACAGATTGCTAGAAAGTCTAGCCTCTCCGGAACAGGCTGCAAACTGGCTTGATCTACAACTTTAGCTTGATATACCCAAGTAAGCTGAACATTGAAGGTTAAGATTATGAATAAAATAACAACACAAAATGGAAGAACCACAAATTGTCAATTTGTATTACTACTTTTAGTTCAAAATGCTAAAATATATATATAAATATATAACCATTATATTTATCATAAAAAAGCCCCAAATCAACAAAACTTTGGAACGAAAAGGTAGACATATTGATGATACAGCCTAATAAAGTGTTGGTGAAGCCACTTCTGTTCTTATACCATCTTTACTGAGTTTGAGGATCGCTGTTGCTAACAGTAGACAGTAGGCATCTGTGGTACCATGGAAAAAGCAACAGATAAGGAGCCAAAAAACTTGCACTTGAATCTTGACCCTGTCATGATCCACTATGTGACTTCAGGCAAGTAAGTGCACTTTTCCATGCCATGATGTCAGCAATCATACAGCACAAGGATGGCCTAGACCACCCCAAAGAACCCTTCCAGGGCTAAAACTTAATAGTTTATGAAATCATCATACAGATGTACTGTAGATACAGCCACTGCTACTACTTGTAGTGAGATGCGATGTTTATCACATTCTGAAAAATTTTAACACATGAACATAACCTGATAAACAACAATGCAGGCATCTAAATGCCTTATAGTTTATTAGGGGCTAACAGATACACATACAGTAACTATTTAATCTTCACAATGACGTTATAACATAGGTGTTTTTCTTTTGTTTTTATTTGCTTTTAATTTCTGAAGCCTCAGGGGGGTTGAGTAATTTCCCAAGAATACATAGCTAGCAAGGGGAGGATCAAGATTTCAGCTGAGGTCTTGTTACTTTTAATCATTATTCCATACAGCAGCTTATCAGGCTTGATTTTCTTCCTGTGTTAATGAATTTCATTAACCTCTGTTTGTATAAATTAGATGCTCTATTATACAATACATGGGTCTCTTTAAGAATCTTTTTTTCTATGCACACACTGGAAACCCTGCTGCCTGACACAGTTAAAACAGTACTCTATTGATCAATTTAAAATGCCACTTAAAATAGGGAGTTCTACATTTTATTTTAGCTTAAAATATATAAATGTACATTCCTGTGACCAAGTACTGATGAAGTACAAAGATTTTTTCTTTAAGTGTGTCTTAAACTAATAAAATTATTTGTAATCCTTCTCGCATAAGCCATGTCATTAACTTACCAACAATTTCCAATTTCTCTGTTTTGAAAGTACAAAAAAAAAATTAAAGACACATATGTAGCCATTTATACATGCAGCCATTTATGTTTTTTGGGTTAATTTGATTTTCACTCTTTGTGGTATAGTTAAGTTGTCTCACTTATACCTAATTCAATATATTTTTTTTAACAACTCACTATTGAAGTTTGGATAAAATGTTCAATTAAATAGTATTTGAAACAAAACTCTCTTTTTTACACTCATATTTTCTTGTCACAAAACACTTAATTGAATTATTCAATTACAATAAAATTTACAACAGGAAGACATATTTGGGAACAAAATATAGCAGACCTTTAGAATATATACATATATACACATTTATATATATATATAAATTTATATATATATAAATTTATATTTTATATATATATAAATTTATATATATATATATATATATATATATCACTGGTAGAAGCAGCAATGAATGCATACAAGGGAAGTGACATATGAGCACTGCTAACACTGTGCTGTCAGCCAGCCAGAGCGTGTTAAATTAAGACTAGACTGTGGGTTAATCCAGCTCTTGGGGCAATACACCCCTGCCCCATTAATTTGTTGATATAGTAGAGGATATTTTCACATTATCTTCCAAGAAAAATCTCAAATGACTAAATATTTACCTTAATAACAAGGAATGATCCAGATTTTGTGTGGTCTCATGCTAATACAATTTGGGACATTCTATATAAGACAAAGAATACCAAATTATAAATATAAAATTAGAACGCAGGGTCTTAGAATGGAGAGGATCAGAAGCTTATGTTTCATTATTTCAAAGTCAGTCCACCATTGGTACCCACAGACACTTTCTTCTTCCTACAAGTTTGAGTTTCACCTCAGTTACACTCAGCTGATGTACTTCAATCATTTAGCAAATATTTAGAGAGTATCTCTTACAATGCCAGATACTATTCCAGGACCAGGGACACAGGAGGGAATAAAACAGACGAAGTCTCTACCCTAACAGAGCTTAGATTCCTGGGAGAGGACAGAATCTACACAAATAAAAAGAAATGATGTAATTTCAGGTAGAGAGAAGTGAGAATTATACAGGGTATATTGAAATAGTAATTGTAAAACCACTTCACTGCAAATGAAAAGTGCCTTATGAGAAGAAGGGGCTGGAAAAAAGTATCTGAAGTCATGAAAGACAAGGACCTACATCCAAGATTACTCTATCCAGCAAAGCTATCATTTAGAATGGAAGGGCAGATAAAGTGCTTCCCAGATAAGGTCAAGTTAAAGGAGTTCATCATCACCAAGCCATTATTATATGAAAGGTTAAAGGGACTTATCTAAGAAAAAGAAAAAAAATATGAACAGTGAAATAACAACAAACTCACAAGTATTAACAAATGAACCTAAAAGAAATGAAAACAAAAACTAAGCAAACAACTAGAACTGGAACAGAATTAGAGAAATGGAGATCACATGGGGGAATTCAGTGGGGAAGGGGGAGGGAGGAAGAGGGGGGAAGGTACAGGGAATAAGAAGCATATTTAGTAGGCATAAGGTAGACAGGGAGAGATAAAAAATGGTGTAGGAAACAGAGGACTCAAAGAACTTATATGTACAGCTCATGGACATGAACTAAGAGGGGAGAATGCTGGAGGGTTGGGGGGCAGGGTGGAAAGGGGACAAAGGGGGAAAATTGGGAAAACTGTAATAGCATAATCAATAAAAATGCATACTTAAAAAAAGTGCCTTATGAATGAAAGGTTTGCAGCAACAAGGGAGTCATGTTGTGTCCTGACACACACAGTTGTTGAAGAGATGCTGAGCTCATGGAGCAGCAGTTCCTTCCTTAGAACAGCCTTTCCAATCTCAATTGTTTGTTCTAAAAACTAGGCACACTGTGCTGAGGTCCTTCCTGGGATGAAACATGGAAATGGGCAATTCAGGTTGAGCTCTCCACTCAAACAAGAATTGAATTTTATAGCAATGAAAGTTTTGCAGGGCATCATTACACATGAACCTCTTCCAGGAAGATAATGCAGTGAAATGTTTCTAAAGTCAGTTAAGGAGAAACAGGACAACCTTACAAGCACTGCTTAACAGAATGCTTTGGATTCCCCAAGTTACAAGCAAATTAAATATATTGTATCACACAATACTTACTTAAATTACATTAAAATTTACAACAAGAAGATATGTAAGCCATGCCAATAAACATCAAATCAAAAGCGTGGTACAGATATGTCACTTAACAGAAGTAGGAATGATTTATATTGCTGTAATAATCTGTATCAATAACCAATTCTAGGCACAGAGTAAGTGGGGGATCTGAAATATGAAAATGTAGGACAACAGGTTTTATAAAATTTAATTTTTCTGAAAATGCATCCTCCAAAATTATGCTGTCCAAGGCCTCAAAATTGCAGGAGATGCAAGTTATTTAATAGAAATCTGTATCAAATACATAACAGGTTAAACCACCCAGACACATGGCAGCATTTTGTTTTTCACAAAGTTTTACTGATCAGCCAGACTTTAAAAAATGGTCAAATGATAAAACAAAATGTTATCATTACTGAAGTCAAATTAAGCGGCAAATAAAAAGAAAAACCAACGCTGGTTAAACACAGCTTTTTCCCATGCATGGAAGAGAAGTGAAGTACCAGCTGCTGTTTTCATTTGTTTCTCAAATATCAAATTTTGCACCTGGTGTAGAAACTGAGTAGCCTGGTTGACTGGTTGTGAGTCTATTAGATGACTGTAATTTTTTAAAAAATCAAGAGAATACATGAAAGTAACCAGATGTATCAATTGTATCAATGTCAATATAACACAAAAACAAAATATAAACTACATAAAACTTGCCTGTGCTGGGTTATAATAGCCCTAAAAAGTGACTCAGTCAATTTCACCAAATTGCAAGAAGAAGCTAGAGAAATAGCTTTTATAAATTAAATAATTTTTTATGTTGGAAAAAAACAACAAAAATTTGTGTTGGTCTAAATAAATAACTTCAAAATATTGTGCTATCCAAATTGCCAATGACTAGCCACATGTGGGGCTATGGAGAATTTGAAAATTGGCTAGTCTGAAATAGGTATGTTGTAAGTATAAAATGCATATAATATTTTGAAGACTCAATATGATAAAAAGAATGTAAAAAGAAGTCACTTTTTAAAAAGTATTTCTTAAACATTACAATGATAATATTTGGATATAGGCTTAAGTAAAATATACTATTGAAATTAATTTCATGCTGTTCATTTTACTTTTTTACGTGGCTTCTAAATTTTTTAAAATAACATTGGCTTGCATTATATTTCTACTGGACAATGATGGCCTGGAGTGGCAAGAGAGGTTCAATGTCAGCGAAGGAAACTGGGCTCAGAAACTCAACTGGAATTCACCGATCCTTTCCTAAACTCCAAATTCCCAATAATCCTACTATTTGAAAATATTTCCTCTCATATATCTCTTCTCTGTTCCATCACCTAATATAAAATACCATCATTGCACTGGTACATATATAATATCAACATACTCCCCACACTAATAAGTACTTTGTGGGTGGTAACTGTTGTCACATAACGATCCCATGCTCAATTGACAAATTATGATCCATCACTTTTAACATTTTGTCCCAGAATCTAGTATGGAAAATGACACATAGTGAACTCTCAGCAGAAGTTTGTGGAATAAACACATAAATAAAAGTATGAACCAACAAATGCATACATGAAATATTTGGGTTAAGGGAAATTTTTTTTTAAATAAATGAAAATATAATGAAATAGTATCATTGCCCTTTTTATCATATCAGTACCTAATCTTATCTGAAAATAAAGAGAAAATTTGAAGCCAGAATTTTCTAAGTATTTTGACATAGAACTAGGACCAAAGTAAGGCTTGTCTTAGGACAAAACCCTCAAAGGCAGAGACCTAATACACCACTAAACTATCAGTACAGACTTACTTGTCAATTAAATTGTATACATGGTTAGAAAATTAGGCTTAACAAATTATGCAGTTCCATCTTTCACATTAAAGAGCCTGTATTAGTTCTCTGTCGGTGCTGTAACGTAACACATCACCAAAAACATATTTGCTTAAAACAACACACATGTATACTTTTACAGTTACAGGAAGCAAGAAGTCTAAAATCAGTTCAATTAACCAAAATCAAAATGGTGGCAGGATCATGTTCCCTCTGGATGCCCTAGGTGAAAATCTGTCCCCTGCTTCTTCCAGTTTGTAGTGGTTGCTGGCATTCCTTGGCTTGCGGCCACACTACTTAAATTTCTGCTTCTGTGGTCACATTGTTCTTTCTCCCTCTACCTCTGTCAAATCTCCTTTGGTCTCCTATCAGGACACCCAGACAAACCATGAAAATCTCCTCATATCAAGATCCTTAGCCAAATCATACCTGCAAAGTCTTTAACATATAAGTGGCCTTCAGAGGAGCTGGAATTAGGGCATAAAATCTCTGAGGGCCATTACTCAGCCGAGGACATACCCCAATACATAGACTTCCAATCTGCACTAAAACATTCACTTAGAAGTGTCATGTTTGCACATCACTTTGGATAAGCACAGCCACAATTTTTTTAATGTAACGACTATGTGGCCAATGCACACCTGTAATTGATCACTGTTTCATATCTTGGTAGTGAGCTGCAGGTTTCATTTTCCTATAGTTTAATATGCTCACCATTCTGCCCCCTGTCTTCTAAAAATCTGAGAAACCATAGCATTCTGAAAGGATGATTTGTCCCTTCTGATATCATAATAATGCTTTTGTCCCAAAAAAGTAACTGATTTTTGACTAATACATCCACCTGGCGAGTAATAACTAGTTTCTTGGAACTTTGTGTAAGTCTAGTGTGGCCAACTAGCTGGTCCTGTACTCAGAGGGAATTTTCAGCTAATGACTATGTACATGAACCTATTGTTCGGGAAATGATTTTTTTTTTCTCATGAATGTTTCTAAATGGGATTTTCATAAATTTTACACATGCACACAAACTGGATGTGTAAAGGGTACAAAGCAATAAAATAGTCATATAAAATTTTCAATATATTTTAATTATATCTAAAATGTATTGAGATCATATAGACTAGAATAGTTGTACATTAATGAGAGTGGACCATTATTCTTAATTTTTAATACATTTTGGAAATATGGAATTTCCCTAGTTTAATTTACATTTATAACCAAGAAAGGGAGGAAAAAAAATATGACACACAAAGCTGAATTTTCTTTACTGTCAACCAGTGATCAAATAATCATATTGCATAGCACATAGAAGTTAAGTCATATTGGATTGGTAAGTGAGCCCACATATTTATTTTTATGGTTCAGGAGTATTTAGCCTTATATCTGAACACACAAAAGATAAAATTTAGATAGACTCACAGTTCCATAATTAAAAGTTTCTTTTCTGTTCAAGTTTTAATATAATAATAATAATAATACTAATAGATGTGTTTTTCTATCTTGAAATAATGTTGTGCTCCACAAGAGCTCAACCAATATCATTTTTTTTAGCAGGGAGCTTGGAGAGGAGCAGAAGTAGTGTAGATTTAAAGGTGAATTCTAGTTATATGGTTAGGTAGATGGCAGTTAGGTGGAATGCAAGGAGAGCAGTTAGGAAGCAATTATAAAAACTCTGGGTAGAAATGATGAGGACTCAGATATTTATTTGTTCATTCATTCATATACATCAAGTATCTGCTATGTATCAGCCACTCTGTTAGCTGTTAGCACTGGTACTTTTTTTTTTTTTACCAAAAATATGGATATAATTTTTTTAAATTATTTATTCTGCTTTTATATTTACTTTTACCAATATCATTTTTGAACTCAATAACAGAATAGATAATTTATAGCTTATAATTTTATCTACAGAACAGAGTAAAACAAAACCCTCAAAACTAGAGACTATGTTGTGTGGCTTTGGAGAGGTTGGCACACCTCCTACCTCCCTTGAAGCTTGACTGGAAATCTCCTAGCCGTATCCTCCCAAGTTCTGGCAGTCCCACTATGCTGAGCTTTATCTTCCCCTGGCAGAAGTTGTATGCTCTAGAACAGGGACCATGGCCTACTGGAGGAGAGCCCTCCCTTCACATTGCCAAATCTTGGCCTGTTTGGGCCTGATTAACCCTACTGGTCTCATCCTGATGAATCCCTGAGACCTTGCCCCAACACAAAGGTATGCCAGCAACCAGTGGGTGGCAGCTAGACTTGTTATACCCAGGGAAATTAGCTGAGTAGCCTCAGATCCAGCACTAGCATTGAATTTGAACCTGTATCAATCTGGTGAACATCACTCAGCCCTACCTGGTGACTCACTGAGAACCTACTTCATGCAACTAGAGTACCGCCAGAGGCTCTTTCAGTGACTGGGTCTAATAAGCAGCAAACAGGAAGGTAGAGGCCTGTGGAGGTGGATCTTGGGATGCCTTGGGACTTCTGCTGACCTGCCCCTGGGCCTGGTAGTAGTAAAAGGTGGCCTTGGGGCACAGCTTAGTCCTTTAGGCCCAGAAGAGGCAGCCACAAACTGTGGATTGCTTGTTGTCCCAAGCAGGTTGCTCGGGACCAGTCACATGCAGCGTATGAGAGTGGTCTGCATCGGAGTTCCTCCTAAGAGGTTCAAAACCAACACACCCAGTGGCCAGCTTCCGACAACATTAGAGCAGGGTCTAATAAGCTTCATAAGTGGCAAATACAAAGGAAGATCTCAGGAGGCACCAGACCTACTGAGGAGAAGTCCATCTCATGTGGTCAGCACCTGCATAGCAGCTTGCACACCATGATTGAGGTGGAGCCTCTCATTTAGCCAGTCCATGGTCTATTCCATGCAAGAATGGGTCAATAGCAGTTAAAACTCAATTATAACAAGAGGGCCCACATAACACACACAAGGAACATTTCTGATGCACCCAACTGAGATGATTGAGGAGACTTTACCATTGAACCCCACAAGACACCTACTATATTAGACCACCCCTAGGATATTAGAAGTCATAGAATATCTATCTAATATATATAAACAAACACAAAGAGGCAGCCAAAATGGGGAAATAAAGAAACATGCCTCAAATGAAAAAACAGGAGAACTCTTCAGAAGGAGAGCTAAATGGAGGCAAGTAATTTATCAAATACAGAATTAAAATGGTTATAAGGATGCTCAAAAGTATGAAAAAGAACATACAAACCATAAAAAGAACTAATCAGAAATGAAGAATACAACATTTGAAGTAAGAAATACATGGAAAGTAATAAACAGTGAGTTGGATAATGCAGAGATTCAAACCAGTGATTTGGAAGAAAAGGTAGAAAAAAACACCCAATCACAGCAGCAAAAAGAAAAAAAAAATAAAAAGAAGGATAGTTTAAGGAACTCATGGGGCAACATGAAGAGTAACAATATCTGCATCACAGGGATAACAGAAAGCAAATGAGAGATCAAGGGATCAAGAACCTATTTGAAAAAAAAAAAAAAAATGACTGAAAACTTCCCTAACCTAGTGAAGGAAGAAGACACATAAGTCCTGGAAGTATGAAGCATGCTAAACATGATGAACCCCGAAAGACTCACATTAAAACACAGTATAGTTAAAATGGCTAAGGTTAAAGATTAAGAGAGAATCTTAAAAACAGCAAGAGACACACAGTTACCCACAAGGGAGTTCCCATAAAACTGTCAGCTGATTTCTCAACAGAAAAATTTCAGGCCAGAAGGGATTGGCATGAAATATTCAAAGTGATGAAAAACAAGGACCTACAACCAAGACTACTTTACACAGCCAGGCTATCATTTAAAATTGAAGGAGAAATAGAACTTCCCATAGAAGGAAAAGCTAAAGAAGTTTTTTACCACTAAACCAGTATAACAAGAAATGTTAAAGTGTCTTTTTGAAGAAGTTGAAGAAGAAAAAGAAGAGAGGAACATAGTTAAAAGAATAAAATGGCAATAAAAACATACCTATCAATAATTATGTTGAATGTAAATGGCTCAACTGTTCTAATCAAAAAACATAGGGTAGCTGAATGGATAAAACCAGATCAACATATATGCTGTCTATAAGAGACACACTTCAAAACAAAAGATTCACACAGACTAAAATTAAAGGCATGAAAAAAAGATATTTCAATCAAATTGAAAAAAATAATCTGGGGTAGCAATACTTATAGCTTACAAAATAGACTTTAAAACAAACTGTATGATAAAAGACAAAGAACGACACTATAATGATAAAGAGAGCAATCCAAACAAGAAGACAATATTTGTCAACATTTGTTGACAGCAACATTTATGCACCCAACATAGGAGCACCTAAATATGTAAAGCAAATCTTTATGGACATAAAGGGAGAAATTTACAGTAATACAGTCATACTAGGGTATTTTAATACCACATTGACATTAATGATTAAATCTTTAAGATAGAAAATCAACAAGGAAATGGGAGCCTTAACACACTACATTAAATGGATTTAACTAACATCTTCAAAGCATTTCACCTCCAAAATAGCAGAATATACATTCTTTTCAAGTGCACAGAAAACATGTTCTTGGATAGAACACATTTAAGGCCATTTGATAAGTGTCAATACATTTAAGAAGATTAAAATTATATCCAGTGTTGGGAACGTTCCTGCCTGGTTTCAGAAGCTGTAACCCCACAATGGCTAAGGCTGAGTAAAAAGACCTTGGGACCACAAGCCACTAAGGAGACAATGCTTATCCTCCCTGCAAGGGCATAGCCTCTGACCCCTTTACTTCACCCTGCTTGGCCCCTGGAGGATGGCTAGTTAGCCAATGATGGGTAAGATTCCTCAAGGGAGGGATGACCTAAGACAGGTATGGTCACAAAGGGGCCCTCAGGGAAGGACTTAGGGAACTATAAAAAAGGGTTGATGGACCCTCACCCCTCAATTTTGACATAGCCTGAGTCCTCATTCTATCTGTAAGAAGTCTCCTAATCTCATGGCTGCCTTACTTCCCCTGCCTGACTTAAGCCTGAAACAATGACAGAGGGTGGTGTAGCCCTTGGCAGGAATGGGAGGTTCCCTGGGGCAATCAGGCCTAAGAAAGAAAGCATAAAATCCTTTGAAGCCTGCTTTGCTAAGAATGCCCTCAATTTAAATGATAAGGGTCCAAGAAAAATATGAGTTTTTCTCCCAAAGGTTTATGGTCCTTTACCTAACAGATCCTGACTCAGAATAAGCCCTCATAGTTCTTAGAATGTTATCTATTGTTTGATAATTACTACCTGATAATGACTGATGAGATTTATGTATACTCCTTGTAATCCTATGCAAATTAAACCCAATAAAAGTCCATTGAGGAAAAGGCTCAAGGCACTTCTCCTCTGAGAGATTGGCCACCATTCCTCCCCAAGCAGGTCTTGTCTTGGTAGACTTATTCTGATCAGTGGCAGCCAGGGGAACTCTGTGGGCAGAGCCCCCCAACAACCCAACATCTCATCTGGCTATAATTTTATGAAGCCAAAAATCAATCACAAGCAAAAATCTAAAACACACACACACACATACACACACACACACACACACACACAAACATGGAGGCTAATAACATGTTACTAAACAATGAATGGGTTAACAATGAGATCAAAGAAGAAATCAAAAGAAACGTTAAAACAGATGAAAATGAGAACAAAACACCCCAAAAGCTATAAGGCATAGCAAAAGCAGTCCTCAAAGAGAAATTTACAGCACTACAAGCCTACCTCAAAAAACAAGAAAAATCTCAAATCAAAAATCTGACTTTACACATGAAAGAACTATAAAAGTAAAAGTACAACAAACAAATCCCAAAGTGAGTAGAAGGAAGAAAATGATGAAAATCAGCACAGAAGTAAATGAAATTGAATCTGAAAAAAAATACAAAAGATCAATAAAACCAAGAGCTGGTTCTTTGAAAAGATAAACAAGATTAACAAACCTTTAACCAGACTCATCTAGAACAAGAGAGGATCCTAATAAATAAATTCAGAAATGAAAAAGGAGAAGTAACAACTGATACCAAAGAAATATAAAAGATTGTAAGAAAAAAATAAAAAATAAATAAAAGATTGTAAGAAATTATTATGAACAACTATATGCCTACATTGGACAATCTAGATAAAATGGATAAGTTCCTAGAAACATATAATCTTCAAAAACTGAAACAGGAATAATCAAAAAATCTGAACAGACCAATTACAACTAATGAAATTGAAGCAGAAATCAAAAAACTCCAACAAACAAACATCCTGGACTAAATGTCTTTACAGTAGAAATTTACCAAGCATTCAAAGAACTGAGGCCTATTTTTCTCAAAAGTACAAAAAAAAAAAAAAATTCAATGGGAAGGAAAACTTCCAACCTCATTTTATGAGGTCAGCATTATCCATGTTCCATAATCAGATAAAGAATATACAAGGAAGGAGGGAAGGAAGGAAGGAAGGAAGGAAGGAAGGAAGGAAGGAAGGAAGGAAGGAAGGAAGGAAGGATTATAGGCCAATATCTCTGATGAATACAGATGCTAAAATCCTCAACAAAATATTTGCAAATCATACGCAGTAATACATTGCAAAGATTATACACCATGATCAAGTGGACTGTGTTCTAGGGATGCAAGATTGGTACAATATCTGCATATCAATAAATGTGATATACCACACAAACAAAATGAAGAACAAAAACCAAACAATCATATCTAGAAAGCATTTGGTAAAAATCCAGCACTCATTTTTGATAAAAACTATAAGTAAAGTGGTAATAGAAGGAATATACTTCAACATATTAAAGGCCATATATAACAAACCTATACCCAACATCACACTCAACATGAAAAACTAAAAGCATTTTCTTTAATATCAGGAACAAGAAAAGGATGTCTGATTTTTCCACTCTTATTCAACATAGTACTGGGAGTCCCAGCCAAAGCAATTAGACAAGAAGATGATTTAAAAGACATACATGTTGGAAAGAAAAAAGTAAAACTCATTATTTGCAGATGACACAATACTGTATATAGACGACCTTAAAGATTTCACACGCACATACACACCAAAAAACTACTAGAATTTATAAATGAATTCAGTAAAGTAGCAAGATAAAAAAAATTATCCATAAACAAGTTACATTTTTATAAACCAATAAGGAACTATTTGAAAGGGAAACTAAGAAAACAATCCATTTACAATTGTACCAAAAATACTTAGGAATAAATTTAAACAAGGATATAAAAGACTTGTAATTAGAAAACTATAGACATGGAAGAAAGAAATTGAAGAAATACAAATAAGTGAAAGCATATAATGTGTTCATGAATAAGAAAAATTAACATTATTAAAAATGCCATACCACCCAAATCAATCTGTAGATTCAATGCAATTCCTACCAAGATACCACTGGTATATTTTACAGAACTAGAACAAATATTCCAAAAATTTATATGGAACCTCAAAAGACCCTAAATAGCCTCAACAATCTTGGGAAAGAATAATGAAGCTGGAAAAATCATGCAATTTGATATCAAACTATACTACCAGGCCACAGTAATCAAAACAGCATGGTACTGTATAAAAACAGACATATAGATCAATGAAGCACAAGAGAAAGCCCAGAAATAAACATGCTTTTACGGCCAGTTAATGTTTGACAAAGAAGGGAAAAGCATACAATGGGGTAAAGATGTTTATTCAATAAATGGTGTTGAGAAAATTGAACAGATGCATGACAAAAAATGAAACTAGACTACTTTCACACAAGAATAAACTGAAAATGGATCAAAGACTTAAATGTAAGTCATAAAACCATAAAAATCCTAGAAGAAACCATATACAATAAAATCTCAGACATTTCTTGTAGTAATATGTTTTCTGATACATTCCTTCAGGCAAAGGAAACAAAAATAAAATAAACTAATGGATTTTGCACAGCAAAGGAAACCATCAACCAAACAAAAAGATAACCTACTCTATGGAAAAATATTTGTGAATGACACATCTGATAAAAGGTTAATAATCAGAATTTATAAAGAACTTTGATCTCCAAAATATATAAACAACTCAAATGATTCCACCCAGGAAGACAAACAATCCAATTAAAAAATGCACAAAGGGCCTATACAGACACTTCACCAAGGAGAACACACAGAGGGCCCAGAGACATTTGAAAAGATGCTCAATATCACTAGCTATCAGAGAGATGCAAATTAAAACCACAACGAGATACCATTTCACATCAATCAGAATGGCCATCACTAATAAATCAACAAACAATAAGTGCTGGTGAGGTTGTGGAGGAAAGGGAACCCTAGTACACTGTTGGTGGGAATGCAGATTTGTGCAGCCACTATGGAAATATCCTCAAAAATCTAAAAATGGAACTGCCTTTTTATCCAGTGATTCCACTGCTGGGCTTATACCCTAAAAACCCTGAAACACCAATTCAAAAGAGCCTAATCACCCTATAGCAGCATTATTTACAATAGCCAAGTGCTAGATACAGCCTAAGTGCCCAACAGTAAATGAGTGGATCAAAATAAATGAGAAAAGGGAAATAAGGCAGATGGCGAAAGACAAATACCATATGATGTTACCTATAAATGGAACCGAAACGACAAAACAAACAAGCTAACAAATAGACCCAGAGACATGGAAATGAATAACAAACTGACAGTGACCATAAGAGTTGGGGGAGGGAGACAATGGGAGAAAGAAGGGAAAGGGTCAAGTCGAGGAACATGTATGAAGGATCCATGGACAAAGACAAGTGGAGGTAGGATTGAATGTGGGAGTTGTGTGTGCAGAGCAGGGTAGAGTAATGAAGGACAAATTGGGACAACAGTAATTGAACAACAATAAAAATAATTAAAAATAAGAACTTAATACAACTAAACACCAAAAAATAATAATAATCTGAAAAAAAAAAACCCTGAAACAATCATTTGTAAGAATATATACACCCCTATGTTCACTTAAAGGAACTAGAAAAAGAAAAACAAAGGCCAAATTGAGTAGAAGGAAGAAAATAATAAAAATCAGAGCAGAAATAAAAGAAATAGAATCTAAAAATGCAATAAAAAAGATCAATAAAACCAAGAGCTGGTTCTTTGAAAAAATAAAGAAGATTAATAAACCTTTAACCAGGTACATGTAGGATAAAAGAGGACGCAAATAAAATCAGAAATGAAAGAGAAGTAACAACTTCTTGTTTTTACACGAAATGTATACTTTTTTTGTTCTATTCAATAGCAACTCTCCTTTATTCCTCAGTATTATAACATACAGTGTGAATGTAACAGGGTGCAGCCAAGAGGGGGTCCCAAAAAGGGAGTTGGAATGGGGCCCAGAACTCAGGGTGTCCAGGAAATATTAGACAGACATGTAAGATGTCCTCACCCCTTTCCCCTCATAGGTATGAGTTGGGGGAAGGAACAAATGGAGCAGGGAAATTGAGTTGTTTTGCATAGCAATGGTTTTGCAGATAACCTCCAGAATGGTCATTTAACATATCTATAACCTTTAACTGGTTTCATAGATATGTTAAACAGCTGTGGCCATGCTCTGAGCCAGGGGGGATGGAAAGGACTTCCCCAAGGACATGACTGGGGCAGGAACCCTAAGTTAAAGCACCTGTGTGGGAGCTTGGAGAAGATTGGCTCCAGAAAATGGGACACACCTGCCCAGACTCATGATGGCATCCCAATAACCTTGGAAACATACAGAAATGCTGGCAGGTGTAACCGATTGTAGGATGAGTCGGAAATGGGGCTGCAGAGGAGGATTGGCGTGGGGATTTAAACCCAGGCGTGGCAGCCATTTGGGGGAGGTTTATGCGGTTTCACCAGAGAGCAGGACTCACAGCTCTGTGAGGGAGAATCCACATGCTTTCCCAAGAGTTAGGACCCTCACAACCCTGTGAGGGAAAATCACCATGTGGCTTTGCCACAGTGGGGACCCCTTCCCCACAGCTTTGGTAGAGGAGGGACCACAAGGCTTTGGGGTGCTCCCTTCGGCTGTGTGGCCTGGGAGCAAGAGAGACTGCCTGGAAGAAGGGTGAGAGAACTCTTGCCAGTAGGCCATGAGAAGGTGCCACATGGCTTCAGATTAACCAGAGATCCTGCCTGGAAGACGACACAGCTGACGGTGTCAAGAGCCTGGATCCCAGATGTGTGCTTCTCTTCCTTGCAATTACGGTACCCTGACTTAGGGCAGAGAGAGATAGGAAGCACTGTGGGCGTCTGTGGGTATCCTAAAGGACTTTGATATTTTAATGGAGACGTTAGGTTGCTACTTTAAATCTGTATAGCATTTAATAAACATTTCCTTTCCTTTTCACAAATCTCTGACTTTGAGAGACATCTTTCCATAAGGCGGCGGACAATAACGGACCTTTCTGTTGCTCGGTAACAGTTTTTGGGGGCTCGTCCGGGAACTTAATTGCCCGTGGAAGACTGACCCCTCAGGTTCGAGAAAGTGAGACTTTGGAAGTGTTTTGCCAGTCTCGAGAACCTTCTGTTTGCTCTGTAACATGAACATATTCTCTTCACACAAATACATTTTCAAACAGAATGGAGGTAAATTAATCTCCCCTTAGACTTTTAGTTAATCATCAAGATTCTACTTTAAGAATTGTTTATTGACCCTTCATTTATTTACTTCTTTCTTTTAAACTTTTATTAAGTGGTGGAAACTTTACATAGTTCTCAAATACTAATATTGGAAAGGAAATATATACCATTAAGGATTCATTCTAATCAAAGCATGTGTGGGGCTTATTTTGGGGGTGTGGGGTAAGAAAAGACAGTTGAAAATTCTCTACATTTCATTAATGTAAATCTAAAATTAAGCCCAAAATGTCATGCTTATGCCTAGGCAGCAGTCTAGAAGTATGCATGATCTTGGCACTCTCAAGGAAGTCTTTTGGAAACATAACCAACTCTTTCCACCAAGTCACTGTTTATAATGGCTAAGAAAGCCATTATAAATTACTCAAGAAATACCAGATTTTAACATGCATAGCCACAATCAGAAATATCACTTACTTTGAAAACATGATAGTTGCTTAGTCTGTGTTTACTGGGCATGCGTTTTATACAAATCAGTACTTTTCTTGCCTCTAGAGTTTATCCACATGAATTCTGCACAACTTTCTAAAGCCTAAAGTGTGCACAAATTACTTTTCTATTTCCATGACCTTTTCTTATCTGCTCTTCCTCTCCTATTCCCTTTCCTATTCAATGATATAAATAGCCACCAGACAGTTAACAGAAACCTAGCAGTCAGCCTGCACTGACAATTTAAACATCCCTTCTCCCACTCACTTACAATCTGATAGCAAGAGAGCTCATGTGGCCCAAAGATCGGTCATAAAAAGAAGACACTAATTGGCTGATGATTCACGATTCTTCAAACCTTATTGAGCTGCTCCTATGTGCTAGGCAATGAAATGGAAAACAAGGATGATTGACTGTATTAAGTACAGAAAGTATGCTTACATCAGCAGATGTAAGATAGGTAAATAAATATCATTGTAAGATTTATGATGGAAATGTGGAAAAATAGAGAAGTAGTCAGTTATAAGTGGGGAGGGTTAGGAGTCAGGAAAGGCTTCACAGAATGGTGAAATTCCTCTGTTGTATATTGTGATGCCTGGTCAGTACATGCACTCAACAGTTCACTCAACAACAATTATAATATGCTGGGAAGGACAATGACAGCAAAAAGATTAATACTGTTTAGGAATGCACCACTGGATGAATATCCTAATATTGAGAAAACTAATTATTATTTTAAACTTTTTAAAAAAAAACAACAATAAAAAACTAGTTATTTTACTCTGAGGACTACTGAATTGAAGAGTTTACTTTAAATGCCAGTAAGATCACCTACTGTAGACCTACTGTAGTGAAATAAGAAGATAGGTAGAGAACTCAGTAAAGAGGCAGTAAACGTTGAATTACAGCACATTGGCACATAAGTAGCAGTTGATCCTCTGGACAAAACTAAGATCATCCAAAGACTATCAGAGAGAAAGTGAAAAGATAAGGCTAAGGTCAGAGCTTTTAAAAACATACCAGTATTTATAAGGCACATGGGATGATGAAGACCCACCCAACAAGAGATAAATAAATAAATAAATAAATAAATAAATAAAATAAAAAAATCTATGTGGGTTCAATGTCATTTTCTATTGTTATAAATATCCCTCTATTATTTTAAATATTATAGGTTTATATACCTATTTATACATATCTACCAAAAAATATTGCAGTTGTAGAACTTGATAGGTTATATAATGATATTTTTTTGTTATCTCAGATGCTCTTTTTTTTTATAGTCAGAAGATTGTCATTCATCTAAGTTCTTTACTATTCATAATGGTTACAGAGACAGAACAAAACATAAAGTATACTTTTTAAAGCCTTTTCTAATTTAGCTACTCCAAAGAACCTAAAATAAATATTCAGTTAGTTCTGGCTTTATTTCTATCACCATTCCAAACATGTCATTTAGGGGCCCTGGCCAGGTAGCTCAGTTGGTTAGACCATCATTGCAAAGTGTGGTTGCAGCTTGATCTCTATTCAGGGCACTTACAATAATCAGCCAATGAACACATAAATAAATGAAAGAACTTATGCCTTTCTCTCTGTCTCTGTCTGCCTGTCTGCCTGTCTGTCTCTCTATCAAAAATCAATATGTAAAAATTAAATAAATAAAACATAATTTAACATAATTTAGAGGTACTTGAGACAGAGGGTTGCATCAAGCAAGGGAAGAGAACTTTTCAAGAGAAGACCTCCTGATCACAGATGAGGTTACAAATTACAGTGATCTCCCCCAGAGCAGTCCAGTGGAGCCCAGTGATGACTACATTGCAAAGAGGAAAGGAGAGAGTAAGTAAAGACAGTGAGCTGTAGTGAGACTGAAAAAGTTAATATGGTGATGACTTGAAGAGAAAGAGTAGCACACCTTATATATGCTGTGGGAGGATGCAAACAAACTTGGACATATGTGTTGGTGAGAAAATGGAACCAATAAGAAGGGAAAGTTTAAAAACTGTAGAAGTAAATTCTGTGGGTTAGGTCTCAGTTTGAGGGAGTCAGAAAGAGGCACAATCATTCACAGTAGAGAAATCACCCACATATACAACTGACTTTTAAGAACACTGCTGACTCTCTGATCCTGAGATAAATTATTATTGCAAACTACTAGGTTTACACTGTTGATGTTATTATTGGTTAGCAACTACATCATTTGTTGAAGCATAGCTATATTCAACTAAACCATATAGACTATCTATAGTCTGTCTGTCTGTCTATCTATCTATCATCTATCTATCTATCTATCTATCTATCTATCTATCTATCTAATCTAATCTATTATTGCATAAGCTGGTGTTAATTCAAGTTATTTTATTTTATAATTATGTAGTTGCTTTTATTTTATAGCAAAAGAGCTAGATTTTGCATTTATCCCTGTTGATTTTCATTTTAATAGGATAAGTCCATCATTTCAACCTGAGAGTACGTAGATCTCTAATTCAGTAATCACCAAACTGTAGTCTGTAGGCTCACTGCCTATTTTTGTAAATAATGTTTTATTGAAACAGAGCCACACCCATTCATTTATATAATTTCTATAGCTGATTTCATGCTACAATGGCACAGGTGAGTATTTGCAACAGAGAACCTATGTCCCCCAAAGCAGAAAATATTCGCTATTTGTCCCTTTACAGAAAAAGTCAGCCAACCTCGGCATCTAATCTAACCCATAAACAATACTTTCCAGCCAAAATATGCAAGTTTGGGAGATATGTTTTCCATGTCTTCATTCAAATTATAAAAATTCTAATCCCAATAGGATCTAATCCAAAATACTGATCGAAATCCCCATTTATCTCCCTCTTGACAATACAAATCTATTAGTTACCACTAAAACAATGATAACAACAGTGCATTATCATCAGGCTACTATGATTCTTTTTCACGAGGCTGTCAAAGTGAGCCTGTAATTTTAATGGTTTAAATTCATGTATGTTTAAGCTAATACCACTTCCAATTTATGATCTTGATAAACATAACAAATATATAATCTAAACTTTATGATTCAAAGATATCATTAAAAATATCAGCAGTTTTACTGGGCTGTAATATAATGATTCCATAGTGACATAGGGAAATAGATTGAGTCTTAGTCCATTTGGGCTGCTATAAAAATACTATAGATTGAGTGGCTTATAAACAAAAGAAATATATTTCTTATAGTTCTAGAGTCCAAGATTGTGGTGCCAGTAGATTCAATGTTTTTTCACTGTATCCTCACATAGGCAAAGGAGGGATCTCTTTGGTGTCTCTTTTACAAGGGCATAATCCCATTCATGAGGACTCTGCCCTCATAATCTAATCAATTTCCAAAGGTTCCTCTTTATATTATCACCACATTGGGGCTTATTGATTTCAAGGTATGAATTTAAGGGGCAATACAAACATTCAGTTCATAGCTGGTTACAGCATTTTTCACCGCATTTAATAAGAAGTCCGTGCCAGTTGTGCTTGCTTAGGTCTTAAGAATGCTTTTCAAAAACTGAAAATATAAGAGGAGACAAGAAGACTACTAGCTGTCACTTCTCAGTGCTGGTACTGTGATAACTTGAACCTGTCCTGCTAGCTGCTAATCTAACTGCAAGGTCCTGTTCTGCTGTAAATATGGAAATCACATAAACAAGTGGGATGAAATTACTTGGGAAGTAAAGGCAAATGGTCTTTTAATATTTACCAAATGAACTTTACCAACTCATTTATATACTTTGTGACACTAATTTTGGCTTTTAAGTGAATTTGTTGCATATTTATTAGTTCAATGGTTGTGTGTTACATAGCTGAGTTTGCTGAATAGCTAAATTCTATATAAGTAGGCTGATGCTAGATTGCTTATTAAATGTTTTAGTGAAATGCAAAACTGGTCAGCAGCCTCTCACAATTGGGTCTGAAATGACTTGTTCGTAACTAACATAGCATATTCAACCACTGCTCATAGCTTACACCCAGCAATTTTGTCATTAAGCTCCCTTAGTCCAAAGAAGGCATGCTAGATTTCAAATTAAAAAAAATCAAGAATCTTAATATGCAAGTTTTCAAATCACGTTTGGCTCACTTTTATAGGCCAAGCACTGTACCCAAAACTATGTGTTCATAAACACTCTGCAAAAAAGTGCTCATGTAAAAAATCTAAAATCTTAGAAAAATCACTCCTTGTGATGAAAGACACTTATATGCTTTTCACAGACCTCTGCGTCTCCCAATTATAGAAAAACCTCTAATTTTCACATAGCACAAAACAGTATTGTTTGATCAATATTAAATTTAATATGTAGATGTCTGCATATCAAGATGAAGATTTTTATATATATCATCAAAGATATTTTTATATGTAAGAAACAAGGTTTGCTTCATTACTGTTCTGAAAAAAAATTCTCAGAAGAAAACATTGCCTCCTGTCTGCACACTTGTGCATTTTAGTGTCTCATTGGCTTGTTCCTTTATTTATGGTTTACATCTGATTCTGAAATACCGTTGTGGGGAGGACATTTCTGCTGTTGTGTTTGTCTTGGATTCTTTCCTTTTTGCTATTATATATTATCCGCCTGTAGCTTTTTGGTAAATTGTCCTTCTCACAAGAGTAAACACAGTCTGCCCAAAATAGCTCAGCTGGTTAGGGTGTAATCCTTATTCAAGGTTGTGGATTCAATACCCAATGAGGGCTCATACAAGAAGCAACTAATGAAGGCATAAATAAGGGGAACAACAAATCAATGTCTGTCTGTCTGTCTGTCTCTCTCTCTCTCTCTCAACACTCCTCTCTCTCTAAAATAAGTAATTTTTAAGAGTTAATGTAAAAATGCTCCCTATTAAATTGCATTAATTCTGAAATTTAGAAGTTTGAAATAACCCAAAATATTGTTGAAACTAGACAGGTTACTTTCATGATTTACATTATCTAATGAGACCTCCGATACATTTAACAATTTCTAATACCTGGAGTGCTTAGCTGCAGAGATGTATACAGGATGAGGAAATTTCTGTGATGTTCTGAGGCACTGGGCACCTCATATGCAGGGATTTCAGACAAGGAAAGTTAGGCATGTCCTCCACTATCATAATGAAAATAAATTCTGTGTCAATGTCCCCCAGGCAGTGGAGGTGTCAAAAGACTGGTCTTGATCGTGGTACTGGCCTGGCTGACTTCTCAGAAACACTACAGCACCCATCATTCAAACATAGAACAGGCCATATTGTTTCCTAAATTAAGTATTTCAATGGCTTCCCCTTGCCCTCAGGATGACTGCCAAATTCTTTAACATTACTTCCCAGGCCTTGCACCAGTGGACACTTGCTTACCTGTATTCTCATCTCCAAATCTTAGCAAGTGCTATTCTCTGCACTAGGAAACCACCCTCCTTCCTCACTGCCATCAACTTTTTGAATCCTTCTCACTTTTCATTCCCCAGTTTAGACATCACATCCTCCAAGAAGCTTTCTACAATCCTTAAAATGTATGTTAGGTCTACCTTTTGAATTTCAATACTCTTTATGCATTTTCTCTATTAAAGCATCAATCACACTACACAGTGGTTTCATGGTTTTTAATCTGTGAAGTATGTTTTTTGGAATAAAAATCTTAGAATGAATTCAAATATATGAAACAGAAGTGTGGAGATACATGGAATTGTTCTGCTGAAAAAGAAGTAGAGAACCTGAAGTTACGTATGTTCAACTTCCCCAGGATGCTTGTGCTGACCTCTAAGGAAATTCTTGAGAATCTTGGGACTCTCTGGAGTGCATCTGAGACACAAGTACAATACTCTAGAACAAAGTACTTCTTTTTCCTCTATGTGCTGTCCTCAATAAGGATAATTGAAACCCATGTTATTTAAGAAACAAGCATGAGTACTTAAAAATCTAAGACCTCGGTCACTAAAATTGAAGGCCTGTCACTAGATAATGATAATGTAATAGATGATTCAAGCACTAGAATATTAAACAATCCAACACCTGTAGTTTCTGAAAGCAACAATAGGTCAAGAAAGTAAAGAGTAATTTTGTATTTTTAAAGCCCTAAGCAGGAAGTTCTATCTACTTTGATTTTAAAATAAGTAAGTAATGCTGTCAGTTAATTACTACCTTTACACTTCATGATCCACACTCTGAGCAATACCAGTTTTGGCTAGTTTTTATTACAACAACCAAGTTCACAGGTACTAAAATAAGAATATGTGCTCATATGTGGTTGCTTTGCCAAATGAAGGTTTTTCTCTGTGCTGAGAGGTGAATCAAGAAAAAAATATCAAAAGTAAATCAGTTTGAGAAAAAATTATAAATATGATTTAAGGAAGTATAAATATTCAATTAATTACTGCAAACTAATTTTAATCCTCTTACCTGCAAAACCTAGTTTCCTCTTGGATACAGAAACCAAAGTCAACTACCACCCTCCACTGGGTCAGCTTCAGCTATCATGCAGGTGCTGAGAAGGGCTCTACAGACATTCCTTTTAGAACAAGAGATAGTTGACCCTTGAACAACATGGGTTTGAACTGCATAGGTCCACTTATACAAGGAGTTTTGTCAATAAATACTGTAAGTCTGCCCTGGCTGGTGTAGCTTAGTGGATTGAGCATGGGCTGTGAACCAAAGGGTCACCAGTTCGACTCCTAGTCAGGGCACACGCCTGGGTTGCAGGTCAGGTCCCCATTATGGGACATATGAGAGGCAACCACACATTGATATTTCTCTCCCTCTCATTCTCCTTCTTTTCCCCTCTCTCTAAAAATGAATAAATAAAATCTTTGAAGAATACTATAAATCTATTTTCTCTTGCTAATATTTTAAAATAATTTTCTCTAGCTTACTTTATTGTAAAAATACAGTATATAATACATACAATGCAAAACTTGTGTTAATTGGTTGTTTATGTTATTGGTAAGGCTTCCAGCCAATGGGATGCTATTAGTAGTTAAGGTTTTGGGGAGTCATCAGTTACATTCAGATATTTGACTGATGCAGGGTTGACAATCCTAACACCCAAGTTGTTCAAGGGTTGACTATATAATACAAGGCAGAGTGCAGGAAGGCCAAGAGGCATCAGCAGACCAGCCTACTATACTGGATAGAAGGAGACTATATTATTTATCAACCTTATACTTTATTTCTGTATCATTTCTTAGCTACTCCAGTTATTTGGCACTATTAAACAGAGGTAGATCAAAAAGCGATCTTTTGTCATCAAGCTGGACAGGATCCATCCCACCTCAGGCCCAGGACAATATGCCTGCCTTCTTTGTTCCTCTCTTCATCCTGACACTAAATAGCAGCTAACAGGGTCAGTAGGGAGAAAATCAATGGCGCTCAAGTGTAATGATAGTTCCAGCATTAGGTAATGGTTTCTAAAACCCCTATTCAAGGGTCATGTCTAATTTTTTGTTGTTATGAGGTGTTTTCTTTTTTTTTTTTTTTACCATTTGAAATCTGAAGGCCAAATCATCTAGAGACCCTAATATATTTCCCCTCATTATATTCCATGTCTAGGCCTTTCCCAAGCTTATACCCTATCTTAATCTGATAGTCAAAAGATTGAGAATATGGACTTATTAATAGGCATTAGGAAACTTTGGGACAAGTTGAAAACATCTGGAATCAGAACAAAGGTTTAATTTAATTTTACTTTCTCTTGTCAGCTCAACTGATGTTAGTAAGATTTTTCCAGACAATGTCTAGACTTTTTCAAAGACCCTCTATTCTTACTCTCTCCTCCAAACTCTATGGCAATGTTTCTCAAATTTTTACATCATTGTCAATCTCCATTTAAGGAGCCTTTTAAGATTTTTTTCCTAATCATGTTCCTTCCCTATGAAATATTAACAGTGCAGATAGACTGTTAATCTGTTTGTATGTACTGGCCCTTAGGAGGAGCACAAACCATTGTAATATCAAAGATTTTTTTCACCTCCTAAGATCCAATTTTGACCCTGTGGGGCAATCTTGCCTCTCTTTGAGATGCATGCTCTATAACACTTAAGAATAATGTACCATTTGAAGATTCCCCAGGCTAACCACACATTATGAGAGTTAAAAATTTTCAATTTGTATATAACAATTTTCTTTTAAGTAAACTATCTTTTCCCCTTTCCCGGTCTTATTTATAGGAAGAGATTGACATCAAGAAAAGTATCAATCTAACGATGTGTGTATGTATGTGTGTGCCTTCTAATAGAGTAATTGTAAAAGGGCCTTAAAATATGAAGAAATAAATCCAGCATAGTTTTAAGAATTTTGATAAAACAAATCATTTTTCATATAGTCTAGATAGAGTTTTTACACAGAAAATTAAATGAAATCATTCTTTTCCCCCCAAAATATTATGAGCTGCATGATTCAGTTTTAGTTGGAATTTTGGGTTAATGGGCAATAGTTACACACTTTTCATATTGTCCTTGACTTCTTATAATTGATACCAAGAGGCCAAAGATTACAAAATTACATCTATGAAGTCATGCAAATTATAAATGGCATTTTACTCTATGCAGCTGAAAGGGCATATAAAGTGCAAATATTAACAAAACTAAAACTCAGCTTGAAGACTGTTCCTTTCAGAAATAGTAATGAGTTTCCAAAAGGAACAAAACTATAAAACATTGTTCTTGAGACCAAACCTTTTTTTTTAGTTTAATAAGAATACTTTGTGTTTTAACTAAGCTGGAAAGTTATAAGAAAGACACTGTAATAAAGTAATTCTATAAAATAGAGGGATCTTCTGGTCAGGAGTTCACACATATGCCACTTCGGATGACTTGGACATACTGAAATCCACAGTCATCAGAAAATATAATAAAAGTTTTTTCTGTTCATTTGTCTCAAAGTTCGAAAGCGTTTCAGCGAAGTCTAAGTTAAGGACATACCAAGAAAGAAACTGGTAAGGGAATAAGGTGGCTAATATGAGTTTACCAGAGAACAGTCAAACATTGCCAGCTCAAACAGTAACCCCACTAAGATTAGATTGGTGATCTCCTTAGGGGATGTGTCAGAACTTTAAGCAAGCAGAGGAAGAGAAAGATATTACTGATGAAGGAAAAATACAAGAGTCTATAGGTCAGTTCAGGTGGGTGACAGAAACAGCTGCAAAATACTGGCAGCATCAGCTGTAGCTGAGAATTGAGAAATAAATCAACTTCAGATCTTGGTGGAGGCCCAGAAAATAAATAAACTCAATTAAAATCTCTGGGACCTGATGACCCAGGTGTTCTCTGGAGTGAAGGAAAACAAACAAGCCTGCTTGGGACCTTGCTTAGAATAGATGTTTAAAGAGCTTTGCTTTTTGCAAACAGTTGAAAAGCCTTCTATGTAAGAAAACTAATAGCAGAAACCCAGTACCCCTGTGGTACACATGGTACCCTATAACCCTTATTCTCCCAGACTCTGATATTCTGAGCCACTTTGAACCTCAGTGGGAAAGTCACCTTGGGGACAGAGGGGATAATATGCTACACACAGCCATCTCCTCAAAATAAATAATATATAGTTGCCACTTCATCCCAGAGGTGACTGAGAGACTGAAATGTACCATTCCTTCTCCCCCCACTAAAAAAAATAAAAAATAAAAATAAAAAACAATTAAAATAAATCACCCGGAGAAGGGCACTCTCGAGTCCCTCCACCTATTTATTGCAAATGCCCCGTCTATCCAACTTTCAAGTTCAAAAGGTTAAGAGCTTGACCAACCGATGGGTAGCGTAGCCTGCAACCATCTGTAACTCCGTGGTTCTGGTATTAGTGTCTATTGGACACTAAAACGACTTCTTTAGAATGTATGGAGATGAGCCACCTGACCCACTGGATCCACTGCAGCAGGCATCCTACACCTCTCAGTCCCATTTCTGAAAAATCGGCTCTCTCAGGACTGCGGACGGGAAGGACCCTCTCCAGCACAATACATTCACCACATGGAAGATTTAGAGAGAAAAGATAGATGGGGATGAGGGGTGGGGTGGTGGGGTGGAGAGTCAATGACAACAACGAGTAATTTTTTTTAATTAAAAAAATAAAATCTGAGCCTCTTACCATCTCGTCTGAGGTTGGCATTGCGCAAAGCTTTGATGGTGGCGCTCTGTGGAGCTGCAGAAGTGTCCCGATAACTCCAAAAGTTTGCGCAGACTAGAGTGCAGACGAGGATGAACCGGTGCATTGGGATCAGTGACCGTGGAACAATGGCTCTAAGAAAAATCCGGGAGAAGCTCCAGGGTCTGACGCCGCACTGTACTGCGCCCCGCTTCTGCCGCCTGCGCTCACCCAGCGCTGGCCCAGCTGCTGTGCTTGTCGCCTAGCTCTCCCAAACTTCCTGCATGCTGAACTTTCTGAGCACGTGTGGGTGCCGCACTTCCTTGTAGTGCTGAGAGTTGATAAATGGTGACGGGACAAACAACAGGTTGACGTTTGTTCGCCCCCTCCGGTGGCCAGTGACTGCAGCACAGGCTGCAGGGGGCGGTGGCTCCAACTTCCAAGGCTGGAAAGTGAAGCAGCTGTGTCCTCCGCCCCAGCGCTGCGCGCACTCGACTTTCAGCCGTAGTAGCAACCCAGCTTCTCCCGCCAGGCTGAAACCCACTCTGCAAGTGAATATATCCGGTTCGACAGTGGGCCAGGATTCTTCCCACGACCCTGTGTTAACCCTAGACCTTAGATCAGAAAGGGAGCAGAGAACAAAGTGGCCAGGAGGAAAAGGGAGAACGTAGAATCCCAGTGCTTCTCCAGGGGTGACTGGCTAATTTACTCACAAGATACAGCTCATGCCATGTTGATAGTGGGGTTTGGGGAGGGGGCTGCAGTTGGAAGTGTTTAGTTTGCAATAAATCTTGACTAGTTCTACTCAACCAAGATTTCACTCTGTAAAAAAGTGGGAAAATGCACTTGCAAAAGGAGCTCAATTCTGCGCTTTCCTTTGAACTTCAGTGGATATGTATGACCTTAGCTGAGTCAAGGTTAATTTCTCAGGGAGAAAGCAGTCTGTTCTTCCTGGGTCACAGGGCTCTAGTAGTCATGGGCCCATGGGGTGAAGTGCATGTGCAGTAAATTCTCAAGGCTATTTTTATATGCCCCACCTCCACCTCCTCTTTGTATGGTTCTGGTGAGAATTTCATGAAATAATTTTATTATATTGTTTTGTTTGTAACTGAATCCAAGTCCAAATTTCATAATTTCTCAGCTGCTCACCCATGAGATCTAGAAAGGACATTTGCCATTTTCTTCCAGGACTTCTAGCTTCTGAAAGTCTGAGGTGTGAGAAGTAAGTGATGTACACCTATATAGAGCTGGAAGTGGCTGAGAAGAGTAGAAAGTTCAGAAAAAGACAGATTTGACAAATGCACCATCCAATGCTTACTAGGGCACATGTGTTCTTTCCACATACTCAAAGATTAACATAGTTCATCTTTTGCCATTTTTATCTGAAACAGTATTTCACAAACTGTCATTTTTTGAGTTATGGAATCAATTTCAAGACCAACATTATTCTTTTTTATTAATACTTTATATTTTAGAGCAGTTTTATGTTCACAGCAAAATTGGGTGGAACATATAGATTTCCCATATACCTTCTGTGTCCACACATGTATAGCCTCTCTTGTAATCAACATCATCATCAGTGAGGCACATTTGTTGCCGATGAACCTACATAACAACATCCTAAAAGCCCAAAATTTACCTGATGGCACTCTTGGTTACTTATGGTATACATAAAGGTTACACTATAGTTTGTTCAATCTTGGTTTTGTTTTTATGGGCTTGGACAAATATATAACCATACATATTCATAATTCTGGTATTATACTGAGTGTTTTCACTGCTCTAAAAATCCTCTATACTCAATTATTATTCTTTAAAAAATAGAGATTTAATTAAAAGGGTTTATTGAAGATAATAACGTTAACCATTACTTCAAACACACACACACAAACACACACAGGGATATAAAAGTTATTTCTGTGGGGCCTGATCAAGAAAGTTTGAAGGCCACTGAAAAATATTCTAGTAACTCTATCTCAAAATACAAACAATCTCTGGAAGAGGCACCTAGAAGAGGCATAAAACCTGCATTCAATAATTTATTCATTCAACAAGTATTAATTAAAAATTATGTTTTTACTTTGCCATGACCTAGTCTTGAACCCTGGGGAATAAAATAGTGAAAGTGTGAGAAACATCGTTAATTCATTGGAGTTTACATGTTGGAGAAGGACCACACACA
Source organism: Anoura caudifer (assembly GCA_004027475.1). Classification (NCBI taxonomy): domain Eukaryota; kingdom Metazoa; phylum Chordata; class Mammalia; order Chiroptera; family Phyllostomidae; genus Anoura; species Anoura caudifer. The sequence goes on from PVKU01007164.1 coordinate 78,430, forward strand.
AGTAAAACATATCTATATTAATATGAGGGTCAAAGATTGATGAGATTGGATTATGAGATTAATTAAAATATGATACCATTTTTAAAAAGTGATTGGAAAAGCTCATTAAAATTTCAAATAAAGCTCCTGACATGAGAATATATGAAAAATTACAAGTATCAAAATGCTAAAGTGATTATTCATTTAAATATATTAAACATTAAATGTATAGTATATGAAGTAGTGTTTCCAAGATACTAATAAATATTGTGTGTTCACAGGGCATTATGAATTCATAGTGTCAAATAATTCATCTAGAAAGGATATCACATATAATCAGCATATCTTTGATTGTTTTTAATGTCAGTAAATATCCAAAATCAATGATAAAGCCAAAAAATTAGGCACCCAAGCCTAACCAGTTGTTCTGAACCTAGTTTTAAATGTTACCTAATAATTCTTACAAATTAAATTATCAGCTAAAGTATTATCATATGCAGAATAGTTTCTTAATAAAATATATTGAGAGAGTGGGAAGGGTCTGATATAAAGATAAAATATAAACTGTTTCAATTTATTTTTCACGTGTATCTCAAACTAACTTATCACAACATTGAATTTTCCAATGTATTTTAAATGCCTGTTGATGAGTTAGAAAAACATGAACCAACAAAATGAAATCAGATTTATAAATATTTGTTACTACTCAGAATAATAAAAATCAGATATTTGATATTTAGCCCTTCTTCAATGACATTCATATAACTATAAAAGATAACTGTACTGTTTAGAAATTTTCAAAAAATATGACAGCAATTTATAACAGATTGAATTAAAATGGCATTTATCTCAAATGAATAGTCTAGCAGTAATAATTTGATGAAAAAGGGTAGGTTAGGATGTGACACTATCTTTATCATATATTCTTTCCTTACACTATTAAGACAGAAGAATGACATTTTCCATTACATTCTCAAATATGCTTGGCTTCTTTCTCTAACTCATAAAGTTATGGTGGAAAAGGAGCCTCTTTGAAGCCTTTTCATTCTGCAACTGGCTCACACCAGAGTCTTTTTTATATTAAGTAAACTTCTAACTTACAACTCAGTGCAGGATCTTCTCCTTGACTGTAGAAGGGATGTTGTGAAGCCTACTCCATTCAGAGGACATCACTCTGTTATTATCCCCTCCTCATTAGATTTTAGAAAAAGCAAAACATGATGATTTGACATCCTGAATTCTGCTTTGTCACTAGACTAATGAGTTTGGTCAACATTGAATTTTTATAGGATTTTTATGAGACTCCCATAAAAACTCAATGTTGATCAAACTCATTCGTTTGGTCAACTTCCTTCCTGTGAAATGGAAGCATTATAATGGATTACCTTTAAGACTCTTTCAAAAATTTGAATATTTTGTTTTATTTAAAAAAATTCACCTGTACTCATAATTTTTAAAAGATTTTATTTGTTCATTTTTAGAGAGAGTGGAAGGGAGGGAGAAAGAGATGGAAACATCTACATGTGAGAGAAACATTGATTAGTCATCTCTTTTATGTCCCAAACCAGAGACAGACCCTCAACCCAGGCATATGCCCTGAGTGGGAATCAAACTGGTGACCTTTTGGTTTGCAAGAGAGCACCTACCCCATGAAGCCACACCAGTAGGAGCTTCTCATTTTTTTACCATGTTTTATATATACATATTTATCAGCCTCAAATGCATGTTAGATAGCTGTTAGAAAGTCTAATTATATACAAGAATAAATTTTTTGTGCAAATTTTAAAATTCCATTAATATATAATAAAATGATAGCTCAAAGATTAATTTAACATTAATAGTTACTTTATTTTTCAAAATTATATTTTCTTTTAAAGAAATCAGTGGATGAAATGTATAGAATTACAGATAAGGAAAACATGTTTTAGTGTTAGAAATTACTATATAGATGAAATACAGTTGATTAAAAGTATGACAAATTTGGAAAAGAAATTGACTATGATACTTCAAGACATTTAGCAAAAAGATTATTACCTATGACTTGACTCAGAAACATTAGATTAAACTCAGTTTATTTTCAAAATATTATAAAAGGTTATAATATTTTGAATATTTGGTGGCAAAAATGAAATTATTCATAGAATTACAAACTGGCAAATTTTTTAAATTGTTCCAAATGATTTGAAAGAACTAGAATACCAACATGGTTACAGAATATTTTGTATCAAGTATGTGTAAAATATATTATTAAATTATGCTGACGCATTATAAACACACCATTTTTAACCCGCCCAATGACTGTCTTTTAATAATTGAAGTTATCTTTTGTTTTTAACTGACATACTTGCCAATAAATATGTATCACATTTGTTCTTTTATTCCCGTTTTTATTAATAGTAAAATAAGTTGTAGAAAGACTTTTCAAGCATCTTCTCTTTAAAAGCATTAACTTTCTCTGTGTTTGAGGAAGAAGGAAATTACTTTGAAATTAAGGCTCTATAGAGAACTAAAACATTGATTTACTTAATTAATTTCAAAGCAGCATTAATTTGCTTTTCTTTCCAGTTATTGAAGGAGCACATGCCCTGAGCATTGCCTTTCCTCACAGACCATGACAGAGTTCCTTCTTGTTAAGTATTTATCTTTTAAGCTGCCATTTCCATGGCACATGCTAAATGTATACCATGAAAGTAAAAGACAACTGTACTGATGTTTCTTTCAATTTGGTACACTCTAATGCACACCTAATTTCTATTTTCCAGGTCCTAATTTGAAGAAAATCATAGTACATGGTGATACAATCATAAACCCAGGTTTGTTCAATTTATACTACACTGTGTGGTTTACTCTATACATAATGTATACACACAGTTACCACATTTTACCTAGACTCCTACATAGCATGTCAAATACAATTTATCCAGCTGTAGTGCTAACACATTTTGAACAGTAATTTTCGGAGTTGAACTTTAAAAAATGGTTGAAGGTGAGACTATCAGTTTGACTCATTGATAAACAATAACCTCAATCAGTTAACCAGATACTCTGTTCTGTCAAAAATTAGTTTCCTTATTTCATTGAATTAACCAGTCATTCAGCTCAATAGAATGAGTCATTAAGTTATATGTCTACCATGTAAAAGAATCCCAATATCTATAACTTTCCTTCAACTTATTTATATTTTTACTTTCATATATCCATCCTTCAGCTGCATCATCTAAATTTAAGGTTTAAAAGATGAATATGTTGCCTGTACTGCAGGATTTCTTCCTTAATTGATCTGGGATGTCTGCCAATCTTCTTTAGAATTCTGCACTTTTATCTTTAGATGATTGGCTTATGTCCAGTTAATTGTCATACTGTGAGTTCTCCTCTTACCTTGCCATTTCTTAAGCAAAAAATTGGTATTCAGATCTTGAAATGCTCCTTTCCTTGAGTGAGAGTTTTATTTCATTCAAGAGAATCTTTTCTTATATTTATATCCCTTGCAGTTCCCTGTTGCACATTTACTCCTTTTTTTTTAGTCAAACCAATATTGAAGTTTTTAATAAGACAATATTTAAAACTTGAGTGAGTACATCATCCTTATTAATGAGCAATTTTATTTTTTTCCCTAACTGATGTGTGTTTTTCTCCCATCTTATGTGTGTTCTTTTCCATCAAGTTGTTGCTTTTGAGAGTTTGAAATTGAGGTCATCTTTTGCATCCTAAAATCTTGATTATTTTTCAGAGCTTCCTCTTTATAGTAAATCTACTAAAGAAATAATGCACTGTGAAAGAGAAATATGTATTGAAAGTGCTGTACAAAATGAATAGTACAGTTTATTTTGAATAAACTAACTTATAGTAGAAAAAATTCTCAGAATTAGACACTGACCCTGATTAGACACTGACCCTGATCCTTCTATTAGATGTTCTTTTTTTTTTCTTTTGAGGCCACAAGAAATTTGTTTCACGAGTAAATACTGGGAAAATGCCCCACTTGAAATTTTAAATTTCAAAAGGGAGATTTTTGATGAGGGTGGACAATATGCAGTTGTGTCATCAACATAATCTAACAAGTGAGTAGTTTTCAATATTATATACTGTGACTAATTAAAGAATACAAAAGTGACTCTAAAGTGTAACATAATGTAGCATCTTTGAAAAGTCATGGCATATATTTCATGATTATATTCTTCATGTTTGAGCATAAACCACTGTCAAAGCTATAAAAAGCCACCTCTGGTCCAAACTGTTGTTGGACATTTCTATTTAGAGTTGGCTGGAGTGAAATTCTAAACCTCTTAGAAAGCTTTGAAAGAATAGCAAGCTTACTGACTTTATGTAGAGCAATCAATGAGATGCAATTTCAAGAATGGACTGGACAAAGTAAAAAACAATAAAAATGTGACAAAGAAAGGATGTTGGAAACTATAGGAAAGAAGTAGGTCGTTTCAAGGTAATGGAGGAAAAAAAAGTCTGTCCAACTTGTAATTCATTAAGTGAGTTAGCTTTACAATCCATCTGTACAACATACATAAGTGTAAAAAAACTAATATGCATACTGATGAAGCCCCAGTAACAGAAAAGTATCTGTGTGGAAATCATGTCTTAAAAATTATGAAGATTAAGCCTTGAGATGTGAAGTGGAGATAGAGCTGGAGCAGGGGTGAAGGGTGCAGAGAGACCCAAAAATTGCCTTTGTGTACTTGAAGACTTTAAGATCTATTAAAAGGAAGAGTAAATAAACTGTTCTTCTGTAATGTATATATATGCTCTTATTAAGAGGCACATTCTAATTAATACACTGTTTTTAAAATAACTAATTTGATCTGTTTAAGAACAGAATGAATTGTATATCAAGATAGAAGATTTTATTTTTCTTTTTAATTACTAAAAGCATCATCATTGGGACTACATAAATGCTGACTATTAAAAATAAACTACTTCATTAAGAAATTTTGAAAGTCCTTACAACTATTTTTCTTCCAACTCTAGGATTTTATAATTGTTCACTAGCTAATCTTGGAGGAGATATAATATAATAAGAGATCACTGAACAATAATCTTATCATATAGAGCAAAGCTGGGCAGCTTTAATAGTTCTATTTCACATCTTTTTCAAATGTGTTTAATTAAAAGTGCTGTCTAAACCCTCATTAAAGCACAGCAGCAGTCTTAACATGGTTCTAAGACATAGACAAGGGTGAACTTATATTGAGACTAAAAAATATGCAAATTAATTATCTTCTTAATCTGCTCAATATCCTGAATAGTGCTATGGTGTCATATATATTTTCCTATCAAACTTGATGTAATTGTTTTTCTATCACAATATTAATTCTAACAAGCTCTGGAAAGTTGTTGAATTCACTTTTGAGACCAAACATTACTGGAGAAAATATGAAAATGTGAAGGCTGATACAATCTGGTATAACTTTTTTCATAAGTTATTTAGTTTCAAAAATAACTTATTCATCAACTTGAAGGAACTTGAAGGAGCAATCTCCAAATAGCCAAACTAGGTGTTCAAAACACTATTTTGAAATGTCTGTGTGCCTTACTCTATGGGAAACTTTTAGGTTCTAATTCAGAACCATCTTGGCCTTACTTTGTGAGTCATTTTAAACAGCTCCAATATCTGGTTTCTCTATTAAGTATCGAACTGAATAATGAAAAAGAATTGAGAGTATGGGAGGATATTTCAAGAGAAAATGTATAAAAAGAATCTAAAATTCAACATAGCAGTCTGTGATTATCTACTATGCGTCTAAATATTCTGATATATCTTTTGGTGGCTCATAGATATCTACAAAATGTTTCATTAATTAAAACATACAATAATGGTGTTAAATTATCATAAAATAAAAAAAAAATCCATTGTCTATATTCTATCTAGTATGGTAAAGTTTTACACTGTCAACATAGGAATTTACTTTGAAAGCAACTGAATATTAATAATGACACACACACATATATATATGGGTATACGAGGTAACTCCAATTTAAACTCAAGCAATAATTGGTTAGCATGTAAAAAAATCTTTGTCATAAATTAACTCTGCAGAGGTTGAGTCCATTATCAAATATACACATTAGGATTTTGTTGATTTATATAAGCAATGCTAGAAATAATTTTTCATTAGTGAAATGAATAGTGCCCTATACGTGTGGCTGGTGAGAAATATTGATGAGATCCCCTCTTCTTGAATGAATGTGATATGAGAATTCAGCAAGGTCAATAGTTGGATGTTTTTGGTGCAAAGCTCAGTCTTGACTAGCATCCTCCCCTTGGACTTGCATCCTCCCACTTCACAGAGTGCCTTGTACACTGACTCAGTCAGAAGGTCAGCTAGTCCTATCGCCAGATGCCACTGTGGTCAGCTCAGTATGAGTCTATCATGCAAGGTGCTGGTTTGGGTGTCTGAGCAGGATCGGACCATCTCCAGGTGCCAGGGCAGCTCTAAAAACTGGCTACTTGTTTTTTTTTTTTTTTTTTACTTGTTTGCTAATAATACTTATATGTTTGGCATATATGTGCTTATATTGTAATATAACAACTAGTATAAAAGTTTTGGAGAGAACACTTAGCCTTCATCTACCTTAATTATCAGATACAACTAATATTTACATGAAATCTTAGAATTTGTCTCATGGCCTTGTTGATTTAGGTCACTTTATAACACAAACATATGTTACAGAATTGTGTAACCACAATGTATGATAGAAGGCAAGTGATTCTGTGAATAAATGAGATTCCATCTACCTTAATATGTGCATGATGACCATCTTCCTTGGTAATACTGGATAAATGTGGAGTTATCTGTATTAAATTCACATTCAACCCTAGATTTCCAGAAATTTACAGTGCCATATAGCAACAAGACACCACGAAGAAACCCTACAAAGAATATTAGCTAACTGTAAGTGTCTTTTTCCAAAGCACAAATACTGTAACATATACTATTAAAAAGTTCTGTGATCAAATAACTTTTACAAATGCTACATGATGTGCCATACTCAGATGACCACAATATGCCGCAAGTTCTGAAACAGTTGTATTAGAGAATCCTGTGTAACTTGTTTACATTGAATGTTATGGCCATTATATGGAGAGGGACACTGATAAACTAAACTATGTATTGAAGGAGACTACTAGAAAGATGACACAAATGGAAACACTGAAACATCAAAACAGGAGGCAGTGTATAATACAGTAGTCTCCCCTAATCAGCAGTTTGACTTTTACTCACCAGTGATCAACCGTGGTCTGAAAATTTTAAATGGAAAATTCCAGAAACAAACAATTCATAGGTTTTAAATGGTGTGCCATTCTGAGTAGCATGATAAAATCTCACATCATCCCGCTCCATCCCACGTAGGATGGGAATCATCATTTTGTCCAACATATCCACGCTGTATGCACTACCTGTCTGCTGCTCACTCAGGGGTCACCTCAGTTATCAGATCCACCATCATGGTATCATAGTCCTTGTGTTCCAGTAATCCCTATATTACTTAATTATGCCACATTCACAAAACTTGTACTACAGTATATTGTTCTAATTGTGCTATTTTTTAAAATTGAATTTATTGGAGTCACCTTAGTTCATAGAACCATATAGGTTTTAAGTGTATGACTCAATAAAACATTATCTGTACACTGCATCATGCACCCATCACCCCAAAGTCTCCCTCCACCCCCATTTTCCCCACCTTTGTCTACCTCCACCTAGCCCCATCCCTCCTTTCCCTCTGGCTGTCACCACTCTGTTGTTCGTGACTTTGTATCTTAAATACATGATTTTTGCTCAATCCCTTCACTTTCTTTCATCCAGTTCCCCAACTTTCCTCCCTTCTGACAGCTATTTCTCTATTCCCTGTGTCCACACCTCTGTTTCTATTTTGCTTGTCAGTTTATTCCATTCGTTAGATTTCATATATAAGTGAGATCATACGGTATTTGTTTTCTCTAACTGGCTTATTTCTTAATGTTGTCAATCTCTTACTGTACATAATTTATAGATTAAACTTTATCATAGCCATATATATTCTGTATAGGATTTGGCACTATTCATGGTTTCAGGCATTGACTAGGGGACTTGGAATGTATCCATCTGGGTAAGTCAGAAACTACTGTACCCATATAAATAAGGTTTTTGTACATAAAATTGTTGTCCCAGATAGGAAAAACAAAAACTACTTGACATATCTTGCATGTAGTATACCATATGTCATCAATTTTAATATACATTTCTTTTTCTCATTTTAAACAAGTCTAAAACCAGGACAAATCTTTGCTTCTCTCGAACACTCTCAGTCAAGTGGTGGTCATAACATGGTTGACATCACTTGAATCCTCTGGTAAGACTGAGAAAGCTGGAGCCTCAGACCATACAGAATGGCATTGTTGGATGGGAAGAAAACTTCAAAGAAAACAGTGGAGCCTGCTTTAGTAAATGCTGCACCATAAACACTCGATGGCCCAGAAAATAACATCATGTGGAAAAACACAGAGCTTAATAATTCTCAACCAAAAAATTATTAAGAAGATTTGTTATCTCAGTTAGAAGTTGTTTCAGAGAAGCTATTATCTCAGAAATATAGATATTCTTTATTATTTATTATATGTGTCCTCTTATAAATCAGCAACTTTAACTTTTTTCTTTTCACAAGGAGTTATTAAAAATGGAAATGCTACCATATACTAAGGGATTTAAACCAAAGTATTCTACTAATATTTTTATTTTATTTATTCACAGGAGTGATTAAAAAAACTCTGTATGAATCCATTTGAAAGAGTTATTTGGATAAGTATAATATTTCTAAAGACAACAAAATATTGATTAGTTTAGTAGTTTGACAGTTTTTTCCCTTTATCAAGAGCACACAAAATAATGACATAGCTTAAGACTCATATTAGCTATGTTCAACTGTGTTAATTTTCCAGTAGATGCTAGAACTTGAATACATCTATATTGGATGAAAATTCTCAAATATTCAATCATTCTTTTACAAAATAGTTTGTATTTTCTACCAGATAGACATGTATGTTAAAACCAATGGTTTTTGCTTTGATACTTTGACTATACTATTTGCAATTCAATAGATTACTTGCAGTATGTTGATGGATACATAAAGAATTATTGCTATACGAACCTTCAAATATCTGATAAGCTCTTAGCTAAAAATCTGATGTATGAGTTTTCATTCTAAAATCTGTGGTGAGATTTTCATCCACATTAAACACTAAATAACTAAAAGTTGCTTTTGGATTTTTCATCTATTCTTCTTCATCACTGTTGGCTGCTATAGTTCAATGGATTTGATATTCAATAGTACAAAAACTATGTTATCAAAAATATATACATTCTTTTAAATTTGTTACATAGAGTTTCCTTTTATAAATCAGTAACTTTAACTTTGTTCCCCTTTTTATAGGGTGTTATTGAAAATAAAACCCAACCATATATTAAGGGGGTATGCTTCAGTGCACTATGACTATAAAACCCACCTTCATCTCTAGGAAAGTTAGTGCATTAATACAAGTACCTTCATAGCATCCGACTTCTCAATGGAAACACTCCAAGCCAGAAGAGAATGGCAAGAAATATTCCAAGTAATGACAACCAAAGGCCTGCAACCAAGACTATTTTACCCAGCAAGGCTTTCAATCAAGATAGAAGGCCAAATAAAGAGCTTCCCAGACAAAAGAAGTCTAAAAGAATACACCTCTACCAAACCAGCTCTGCAAGAGATACTAAAGGGCCTGCTTTAAGGAAAGGAAGAAAAGGAGAAAGAGAGGGAGAGGAACACAGGTACAAAAAAGGCAATGAATAAGTACCTATCAATAATAACCTTAAACATAAATGGATTAAATGCTCCAATCAAAAGGCATAGAATAGCTGAATGGATAAGAAAGCATGACCCACACATATACTGCCTACAAGAGACTCACCTCAGGACAAAAGACCTACACAGACTCAAAGTAAAGGGCTGGAAACAAATTTTCCAAGCAAATGGATAGGAAAAAAAAAAAAAAAAAGCCGGGACAGCAATACTCATATCAGACAAAATAGACTTCAAAAGAAGAGCCATGAAGAGAGATCCAGAAGGTCATTTCATAATACTCAAGGGAAGAATCCACCAGGAAGACATAAACATTGTAAATATATATGCACCCAACATAGGAGCACCTAAATACATTAAGAAAATCTTAGAGGACTTCAAGAAAGATATTGACAGCAACACAATTATAGTAGGGGATTTTAACACCCCACTGTTAAAAAATGGACAGATCTTCTAAACAAAATATCAACAAAGATATTGTGGCATTGAACGACACTCTAGATGAAATGGACTTAACTGATATATATAGAGCCCTTCATCCCAAAGAGGCTAAATACACATTCTTTTCAAATGCACATGGAACATTCTCAAAGATAGACCACATGATAGGTCATAAAACTAACCTCATCAAATTCAAGAAAATTGAAATCATACCAAGCATTTTCTCTGACCACAAGGGACTGAAACTAGAAACCAACCCCAAGGGGAAAAACACAAAGTCCTCAAAATCATGGAGATTGAATAGCATGCTATTAAACAATGAATGGGTCAAGAATGAAATTAGGGAGGAAATAAAAAAGATTCTAGAAACAAATGAACATGAACTCATAACAACCTAAAATTTATGGGACACAGCAAAGGCAGTCCTTAGAAGAAAGTTCATAGCGATACAGGCCTACCTAAAAAAGATAGAAACATCTCAAACAGACAACTTAACTCTACACCTACAAGACCTCAAGGATCAACAACAAAGATAGCCAAGAGCAAGTAGAAGGAAGGAAATAACTAAGATCAGAGCAGAATTAAATGATATAGAGACTAAAAGCACAACTCTAAGGATCAATGAATCCAGGAGCTGTTTTTTTGAAAAGATAAACAAAATTGACAAGCCATTAAGCAGGCTCATCAAGAAAAAAAGAGAGAGGACCCAAATAAACAAAATCAGAAATGAAAGAGGAGAGATGAAAACTGACACCACAGAAATACAAAGGATTGTAAGAAATTACTATGAAGAACTGTATGCCAAGAAATTGGAAAACTTAGGTGAAATGGACAAGTTTCTAGAAAAATATAATCTCCCAAAACTCAATGAAGAAGAAGCAGAAAGCCTGAACTGACCAATAATAAATAGCAGATGAAATAGAAGCAGTAATCAAAAAACTGCCGACACACAAAAGGCTGGGACCAGATGGTTTCACAGGAGAATTTTTCAAAGCATTTAAGGAAGAGCTAACCCCTATCCTTCACAAACTTTTCAAAAAAATCCAAAATGATGGAAGACTACCGAACTCTTTTTATGAAGCCAGCATCATTCTAATCCCCAAACAAGATAAAGACATAACAAGGAAAGAAAACTTCAGGCCCATATCACTGATGAACATAGATGCTAAATTCCTCAGGAAAATATTGGCAAACCGCATCCAACAATACATTAAAAAGATCATACATCATGACCAAGTGGGATTCATCCCAGGGATGCAAGGTTGGTTCAACATTCACAAGTCAGTAAATGTAATACATCACATAAACAAAAGCAAAGACAAAAATCACATGATCATATCAATAGATGCAGAAAAAGCATTTGATAAGGTACAGCACCCATTTATGATAAAAGCACTCAGCAAAGTGATAATTGAGGGAGCATTCTTCAATGTAATAAAGGCCATATATGAGAGACCTACAACCAACATCATACTCAATGGGCAAAAACTAAAATCTTTTCCACTAAGATCAGGAACAAGATAAGGTTGTCCACTTTCACCACTTCTATTCAATATATTATTGGAAGTATTGGTCACAGTGATTAGACAAGAAAAGGAAATAAAAGGCATCCAAATTGGAAAGGAGTAAACAAAACTATCATTATTTGCAGATGACATGATAGTGTACATAGAAAATCCTATAGACTTGGCCAAAAAGCTGCTCGACGTAGTAAATGAATTTGGCCAAACAGCAGGATGCAAAGTCAATATCTGGAAATCAAAGGCATTTCTGTATACCAACAATGAAACAGCAGAAGCAGAAATCAAGAAAAAAATCCCATCCAATATAGCAAAAAGAAAAATAAAATACCTAGGAATAAACCTAACCAAGGAGGTAAAAGACCTGTACACAGAAAACTACACAACACTGAAGAAAGAAATCAAGGAAGACACAAACAAATGGAAACATATACCGTGTTCATGGATCAGAAGAATTAACATCATCAAAATGTCCATACTACCCAAAGCAATTTACAGATTCAATGCAATACCTATTAAATTACCAGTGGCATATTTCACAGACATAGAACAAACACTTCAAAAATTTATATGGAACCATAAATGACCTCGAATAGTTGCAGCAATTTGGGGAAAGAAGAGCCAAGTAGGAGGGATTACAATACCTGACACCAAACTGTATTACAAGGCCACTGTAATCAAAACAGCCTAGTACTGGCACAAAAACAGGCACATGGACCAGTGGAATAGAACAGAGAGCCCAGAAGTAAATCCAATTCTCTATGGTCAATTAATATTTGACAAAGGAGGCAGCAACATAAACTGGAGTAAAAGTAGCCTCTTCAACAAGTGGTGTTGAGAGAACTGGACAGCTACATGCAAAAAAATGAAACTTGAACACCAACTTACACCATACACAAAAATAAATTCAAGGTTGATAAAAGATTTAAATATAAGCTGTGACACCATTAAAGTCCTAGAGGAGAACGTAGGCAGGAGAATCTCAGACATTTCATGCAGCAACATTTTTACTGATATGTCCCCTAAAGCAAGGGACATAAAGGAAAGAATAAACAAATGGGATCTCATCAAAATAAAAAGCTTCTGCATGGCTAAAGAAAACAGTATTAAAATAAAAAGAGAACCAACTGTATGGGAAAACATATCTCCCAATGATACCTCAGACAAGGGTTTAATCTCCAAAATATATAAAGAACTTACACGACTCCACTCTCAGAAGACAAGCAACCCAATTAAAAAATGGGCAAAAGACTTGAACGGACACTTCTCCAAGGAGGACATACAGAAGATCCAGAAACACATGAAAAGATGTTCGATATCGCTAACTATCAGGGGGATGCAAATTAAAACCACAATGAGATACCACCTCACACCAGTCAGAATGGCCATCATAAACAAAGCAACAAACAACAAGTGTTGGAGAGGTTGTGGAGAAAAGGGGACCCTAGTCCACTGTTGGTGGGACTGCAGACTGGTACAGCCACTATGGAAAGCAGTATGGAATTTTCTAAGAAAACTAAAAATGGACCTACCTTTTGACCCAGCAATTCCACTGCTAGGGTTATATCCTAAGAACCCTGAAACACCAGTCCAAAAGAACCTATGCACCCCAATGTTCATAGCAGCACAATTTACAATAGCTAAGTGTTGGAAGCAACCTAGGTGCCCATCAGTAAATGAATGGATCAAGAAACTTTGGTACAT